>JAODLL010002821.1:0-12128 GCA_026546735.1 Forbesichthys agassizii | reverse complement strand
GTGTGTTTTTTTCTCTCTCTCTCTCTCTCTCTCTCTCTCTCTCTCTCTCTCTCTCTCTCTCTCTCTCTCTCTCTCTCCCAACCTGATACAGAAAAGCAGAGTTATCTTGGATTGTCTGATGGGAGACTTTAAGGCATTTTCTGGCTGGGCCAACTGGACGGTAAGCTCTATTCAGACCACTGCATGTGTCACAGTGGGGGGTTTTCTTATGGTGTAAGGGCTTGTTGTGACCCTCCGCTGTGCGCTTCACGTGTTGACGTGTACCCCCCTAGATCACTCAGCAGGTGGGCCGCTGTGGGCCTGTGGCTGGAGCCCTGGACTCAGCAGATACCATCATATGCACAAACATGCTGGAGTCTCTGGTGAGATGACACAGTTTCTTGTATCATTTGTGTCATGCTTGTGCAAATTAGGGAAAACGAGAAAACTCTAAATAAAGTATACCCAACATATCTTTCGTCAAACGAGAGAGACTAACTCTCATACATGTAGTACGTGCTTAGGAAGTGATGGTTCTAATATACTGTAAGTATAGCGGTTACTAATCATATTTACAACTGTTTTGTCTTCCTAGAATGCATTCTGGTTCAGTTTGGGATGGTGTATAATGTTCTTCATCCCCAGCATCATCTTTTCTATCAAACTGGCCAAGTATTACAGGAAAATGAACACCTCTGACGTCTATGAGTGAGTAAAGCACATGCACGCACGCACACATGCACGCCCACGCGCACACACACACACACACACACACACACACACAAACACAAACACAGCATCTCTCTCACAAAAATAAATGTAATTAATCTTTCAACACATTTCAGCATGTGTTTTAAACCATATTATATGTTGACTCTTAAAAATTACTGTAATGTAAATGTAATGCAAATCTAAATGTAATGGTTATTTGTAGTTCTGAATGTTAGCACTTTGAATATGTGTTGTTTTTTATTATGATTATTGTCTCTCTCTTCCCAGAAACCACATAGGAATGCACCACATACCCATTAACCACATTCCACGGGCTCAGATGAAACATTGATAGACTGTTTCTGGTACTTCATCAATCTACTGTGAAGATGCCATTTGATGGAACATATGACCCTTTGCTGCTAATGCAGGGCTCATTTAGTGCAGCTGTATATGGACCAAATGCAGTAGGAAACTAAAATAAAACATATTTACTTCATTTCAATTCCAAAACCTGATGTTGAAGAAACTAGGTCAACTTAACTACTGACGCATACACACACACACACACACACACACAAACACAGTTTACATTCTCAGGGGTTACATATTACATCATCACTATTCACAACTTAATTAAATAAGAATAGTAAATGTTTTTATGATAAATTAGTAATTTGTGAGCTGTGGAAACACTGTCTATATTAAAACTGTTCTACCGCTGATGTGTAATGATTGCTAATACAATAATACACTGGTAGTATCACAATACACCGAAATGTATTGTGAGGTATGTTCATCTGTCTGTTATAAACGGTATAGTCAGTCATTGTGAAGGCTTGTTGATAGTTGAACTCAAAACAAAAACACCTCTCTTTTCAATGCCACAGAGTGCTCCTTCAGCCCCACACATTGGAAACGCAGGCTGTAGAATATAGTTGTTTGGTGAGGTCTGCACCACTTTGTTTGTGTATTTAATGTTACAAAATCAGGGCAACCTGATAGTTGTTTCTCCGTGCACTTAGAATGGACAGATAGTGCACCGTGTTCCGCTAGCAAATTTGATTAATTTGATGAATTGTGTATAGCTTACATTTGCTGACTCTACCTTAAGTGGCTGTGCCAATAGAAACACATGAAAATATTGTCTTTATTTATCAGTAAATATTATATGAATTAACTTCAGTTAAATTATGAAATTAATTTAATAATTGATTAAATCACAATGAAAGATATACTTGTTGTAGGTTACCCATATAATATAGGTTTAATAACATTTCATATTCAAATATATAGTATTTGTTTGAGTAAATGTGACCTTACTGATCAATTATTTTGAATGTATTTTTTATGTATTCAATAAGTCTATTTTATAAAGCACCTTATACTGTATGCTGCCCAATTAGCTGTAATTTTGTTTTATATGGCTGCTGTTTGTTTTGTTTCTGATATTCATTCCTTTAGTTGTATTTAGAAATACATCTCTTAGTTTATTAATGATGTAATCAATCAACTGATTAAACCAACCCATTATGATGGATACTGTTGGTTACTGCTATAATGTTGGTTCTGCTGTTTCAGTGCTGTTTTATTGCAGCTATAATATTTAGTAACATTGTATTTCCAAAATTATAAGATCTGTTTATTAGAGTAATTGTGACTTAACTGATTTTAACAAATTTTTTCTAATGATTGTGTTTTGTTTACAATAAGTAATCTATTTTATAAAGCACTTTATACCTTACCCAGTGAACTTTCATTTTGTTTAACATGGCTCCTGCCATTTCTGTCTCTGATATTCATTCCTTTATTCTATTTCAATAGAGTGCCCCCCCTTCTCTCAGTGTAAGATAATGCTAAAACCACCCTTTCTATCCTACATCAGTCCATACAGGGATACAGGTCACCCAGTTTAGCAGGTTTATGTTACAGGTAGAAGCCACACGTAATGGTGAGACCCAAAGTCAAGTTATAAGGTACCGTGTGAAATGTAGGCTAACAATGCAGTCATTTACTCCAAGAAAAATAGCATCAGCTGTTTTGTGAGCACCAGCTGTATCCAGCCAGCTTTAGCCTGTTATTTATTTGCACCGATTATTGTTTTCAGGAAAGAGGCTAAACATAGAATGAGTGGATCAATAGCACAACAGAATGCATCACAGGCTTTTGTGTCAGGAAGCAGCGGTCACAAAGCATTCCACTATGTACTTCCCAGGGCGGGAGAGCATGAGGAAGAGAGCGTGGTTCAGCATAGGAGATTGGGTAATAAGCATCTATATGGAATTCGATCTTCCACCTCTTGGGAAGCTGAAAGCTCACGTGTTATCTAGAACTGGAGATGTGGAAATACCTGCTACATGTCCACATGCATTACATTACAGCCTTCTGAGTAACCTGCAGGCACAGACATGCAATTCATTATAGCTCCATCTGTGGGCCACAATTGGTGTGCTGAGTGGTGATATCAGTCGAGTTCAAGTGTGATTCACAAGGCTGGGGAAAGACTTCAACATTTGTCTAATTGAACATTCCTCTAAGCATACCCAATGCAACACAGGGCTACATGTGCAACAGCCACAAATCCATTCACAAGGTCACACACAGACATACAGTACATGAGAAAGCTATAAATAGATTTGCCTGGGGAAAATATGGGAAGTTTCATTATTGGGGCAGTCGATCATAAGAGCTGTATTTTCTGCCAGCCTAGAGCTACTATATTTTCAATAAAGCATACCTCATAAAAACTCTAAACCTATTTCATAAAGCTCTAAAAAATCTCAACTCAACAAACTAGAATTAGAATCTGAAACCAGATTCAAATTGTACTTTGCCTCTGCAATGCACAACAGACATATTGTAGAAAGCAATAAAATGAGAAGGACATTCAGTAGTTTTAACTATAGTTTAATACCACACACAATTCATAAATATATCCAGTTTTGCTTAGGCTATATTTATCAAACACTGTTAAAGCATTTTCAAAACATATGCAAAGCCCCTCTTTTCAGGATAGAAGGACAGAGAAATACCACAAATATCAGAAGTGCAAGGCAAATTAGAAAACAGTCTCAAAGTCATAACCATTTAACTGTCCTGGAAAGTCAGGGACTTTCCAGTGATTGTCAGGTGCATTGAAATAATTAAATAAAAAGACAATTGACCAGTAGTTGGCACTGTTGCTTCCAATGGTCACTGTTATGCTATTTTAAGCTACACACAGTTTTAGCACAATTATTAACAAGGCACTGCGAAATAATTGAACTAATTTGAAATGACTTCACAAAACCTATGTTTGAAATGACAAACAATGGTTCCCAAATTATGTTTCAAGAAAGAGCCTCTGAAAGGTGTCATAGTTCGTTTGTTTACACACATACACTTAATAGTATTATTCAAGTTACCCAGATCAACCCTAAAAGTGTCAAATACGTTTTTGGGGAACAAGAAATATAACATAGCTTATCGATCAGCTTCATTCAAACCGTAACCAGTTAGTGCGCTTTAAACAATGTCATATAATTAAGCATAATATGTCACTACACTACAGTAACTTTAATTTCATACAAATATATACACATGCATTTTACAACATGGTATGCCGGTGTGTATATAAACCTCTCTAAGGTTTACAATAGCTTCGCTTTTCAAATGTATGTAGGGGCAGAAAACAAACTAAAGATAAAAATAATATCTAGGCTGGCCTATAGTTTCCTATCAAAAATAAGTTGTTCCACTAGCCTAGTTGTTCCACTTAGACAGAAAAAGCACTTAAGGACAGTGAGTGGTATGCACCGAGAATACACTGAAATACACAGTATATACGTTAGTGTGGTGCAGAGTACCGCAAGCTTAGGTGAGCAGACACAATATACAGTATGTGACACTAGACCGTCAATGAGGAGAAGCATTGAAAAAGCCATTCTGACTATGGGTCACTGGTAACCCCCCCGCCTCGTGCTTTAAACATATCAATTTAAAGCTTATCCTAGTTAATATACTTAAGAATAATTACAAATACAATTAAAAAAACTGACAAATAAATACATTTCAGTGGCACAAAACAAGAAATTACAGTCTGAAACAAAAACCCAAAACATTAAAATTTTTACAGGCACTTAAGCACACCTAATGTACATACAACACAGTACAAGACATTCATTGCGAGGGTGGGACATGAAATATAAGTTAACACTGACAGGATGGGCAATCACAGTTTGGAAGTGTGGAGGATGCCAGCACAGGGGAGACAGAAGGCCTAATATCTCTAACAGAATTACCCTTACTGGACCCATGCAAGAAATTCCCTAATGCAAGCAGCCTATGTGTGTGAGCCTAACAGAATTACCTCTGAAATTCAATTTAGGAATACATTTCTGAGCTACTAAGTATTTTGGTCGGGAGAGGACAACCAGATAATAGGCAGAGATGAGTTTAGGTAGAAAAGCACCCCCAGTGTTATACTGGGCCCCCTTGCTTTAGATATAAAGAGGGTACAAAAGCCATGTTGTGTCCACACAGGACAAACAGGTTAATGTTTGACATCACATTCTCGGTACCACAAAAACAGAAGTAGGGAGAATAAAGTTAAAGTAGGTCCCTATACCTCAAATCAACTGCTGCAGACATACCTCAAATGGAACAAACATTCAAAATAAAAAGGTAATTTTGGCCCAAAAACTCTTTATAGAAAAGATTGCATACATTTCTAGATTGCATATTAAGGGTTGGCATATATTTACCATTAGCAGATAGAGTATCATCCTCTATAGGATAGTGTGGCTTTGTACTACAGTACACATCAGATATACCAATACTAACATGCCAATGCAGTATATTATCAACGGTCTTCTGGTTAAAAGGAATTTCAATGCAACTGTACTTTTCAACATTCTTAATTATTACTCCACATGCATGCAAGACCACTTCAGACTTAATACTTAAATAACTTATTAACATAAATAGGATTTTTTTTTTAAAAAGGCATCAGGTGAAGTATGTACATTACAATCTTCTTCAGTAGTAATTTAATAGTTTATTGCAGTCATATGTACCTGTTGTTTTGGGCTCTTTCCCATACTCAAATTATTCTAGAACAATGTTCATTAATATTTGTCTCCGGCTCTCACTTAACCGTAAAATGTTAATAACAACAACAACAGACAAAATATGCTATCCATGTGCTATTATTCCACATCATAGTCATATTGTTTCACTAACCAAACACGTTGCTTCACCTATGTACCTATGAGTGTTGCATACTACATCACATTATAATTAAATTATTCCTATCTGTTATTAAGTTAGCCTTATGCTACACGCTGTGCTTCCATGGTGTGTCCTCACTGTGCGCCTGTCACACTGGGCTGGCAGGTTACGGACTCCCTGAGCGGCCCGACCGCCTCTTGCGTGGAGGGTCCCTGTCACACGGTAGTGGCACCCGAGCCGGTTCCGGCGGCTGCCCCGCGGTCGCCTTGGCCTCGGTGACGGGTTGCCGGGGCGGGGCGGGAGGGGGGAAGATGGGCGACTGCAGGATGTCGGCGTAGCGCTGGCTGGGCTTGGCCTCCCTCTGGAGGACCATGGTGAGCAGGGGCTTCAGCAGGCCCACGGTCAGCAGGCCGTTGCTGGGCTGGGCAAAGGCAGCGGGGGGGCTGGAGGAGGACGGCGCAGGGGGGACGTTCTGCAGCAGCAGGCCGAGGATGTCGGGCAGGGGCAGGTCGTCGGGGCACAGCGGCCACAGCAGCTCCACGTACGGGTCCAGCTCCCGGTGCTGGGCGGCCTGGCACAGCACGGCCGTGAACATCTCCCTGCCGAGCAGCGGGCTCCGCCGGCTGAACCTCTGGACCACCTGGGCCACCCGCTCCCACTGGCGCCGCCCCACCAGGACCCTCAGGGCCTGGAGCATGGCGTTGGGCCGCCCGCTGACCAGCAGCAGCTCCACCGCCAGATCCTCGCGCTCCCCCGCATGGGGAAGGACGGAGAGGGCGCGCTTGTAGAGGGGCACGGCCCCGCCCTCCGCCGCGCCACCCTCCCCGGCCGTCGCCGCCGCCCTTCCACCAGAAGAGTTCCAGGAGGGGGAGGGGGGCGAGGTCAGGCTGAGGCCCAGGAGCTGTTGCTGCTGCTGGGCCAGCTCCAGGAAGCCGGGCAGCCTCTCGGGCTGGATGTGGAACACGGAGGTGCATAGCAGCTCGAACATGGGCAGGGGAGGGGGAGGGTCGCCGTCGGCTGATTTGTGGGAATGCGTCTGGCCGGCGTGGCCATTAGTGTAGGGGAGGTTGGCGGGGGGGAGAGCCTGCCCGGGGCTCAGGACGGTCTTCCACACCTCCGGGGGTGCTGTGCTGGACAGGGAGCCCTCTCCGTTGCTGTGGAGCTGCAGGGCGGCCTGGGCAGCCCTCCACGCAGGGCAGGGGAACGTCCTGAAGATGGAGTTGAGGTGCAGGAGTGACTTCCTGTCCGCCTCGCAGCACAGCAGCCTGGCCACCTCCTGCTGGACCAGAGCCTTGCACAGAGCCTCCACCTCGTCCCCGCCGGCTCGCGCCAGACGCCCCTTCACCTCCTCCAGGGAGACAAGAGCCTTCAGCTCAGCCTCCAGGAAGCCCAGCAGCTTGTCCTGCCCACCGCCTGGCCCAGACGGCCCAGCCCCACCGCCCTCGCGGAGGAACCCCCCGAGGATGGAGGCGAGGGAGATGGGCGCCTGGAACATGCCGCATTTCTTTAGCTTGTCCACGGTGAGCTGGGTGCTGCTCAGGCTCCGCTGCTGGTAGTACGCGCATGCCTCCTCGAACACAGCCTCCACCAGGAGCGCCCCAGGGCTGATGGTCTCACCCGTGCCCGGGAACGAGGGCCTCTGCTTGGGGTTGGATTCGGCGTCACGGCGCCTGCCGTCCGAGGACTCCTGGTGCGCCGCGACCGCGTACAGACCCAGCTCGGACAGCAGGTGGGGGGCCTGTCTCTCGGCCTTGTCCACAAACAGCAGGCTCTCCCTCCCCAGAGAGAGCTTCTCCAGCTCCCTGCCGCACCTCAGGTCTATCAGGTACAGGGTGGGGCCCACGGCTAGGGCCAGGGTGTCCTCGTACACGCTGAGGCTTGTATGCGTGCCACCGGTTACTGGGCAGTTGTCGGCCATTTTGTACACCTGCCGCAGCAGTCCGTCCCGTTGCAGGAGACTCACCCAGCCCGTGCTGAGCAGGAGTACAAGCCCCCCACAGGCAGAGGGGGAGAAGCCGTACACCACAGGCGGCGTGAGGGATGATAGATAACCTAAGCTGTCCATCACCAACTTCCTGAAATCATTCTCCTCAAGGGAAGGGGAGTCCTGTTTGAACACAGCACCATTGCATGTGCTGATAACTGTGAAGGTGTCCTGCTGCGGTTGCCACGACAGGAAGATTTTGTTGACAATCAGCAGACGATTCTCCTTTAAATATGGAAGCAAGTAGACATATTCACTTGAGCTGACCACAATGAAGCGGGGGTTGTTGTGCAGGGCGATTTTCACCCCTCCCAAACTGACTGCCCCCTCCTCCACATCATAGGCACGTTTGCAAATACAGTATCTCAAAGTATTCGTAGTGGAATTTGCGACAGAGGGGCTTTCAGAGGGCGGTCTCTCCTCACACCAGACGATAATGTTGGCGCAGGCAGACACAGACACCACTCTAGCCCGGGGGCCGTTACACAAGTCCGAGGTCTGCACAAGATGCCAGCCCGGTTTGCACTCGAGGAATTTCCAGAACTCAGCTTTTCCATCCTCGTATACCACCACGAGTGTAGCAACACCCGCCTGTCTGTTGTTGTTGTTGTTGGGGTTCAAATAAACAATATCCACTATGGGCACAGTTGGTGCCAGATTTAGATGCTTCTGGACCTGGATAAAATGGGGTCTTTCGTATTTGTCAAAAGTCACGAGGCCGACTTTAGGTTGGCGGAGAATTACATGAATGTGACGTCCATCTGGACTCAGGCGCACATCGGACAAGGTATTTTTACAGTTACTGTTAGAATTCGCCTGTTTCAGCAGCTCGGTTAATTCCTTACCACAAGTATAGTCCGTGAAATCCGTAACTTGTTCCAACACTAGTCGTGTCATGTCTGCGAACAGAGGAAACACGTAGGCTGATCGATTAACTAGCTATGGTAACTAGCCTTCGGCAGAAATCTCAACCCAGAAGCGCTACCGTAACGGAATGGCAATCCGATGGTTACTACGAGAGACAGCCCAAAACTGCTGATGGGTAAATCCTCTGATATCCACCGATTCGGACATGTACGGTAGATATAAACGCCATATATAATTACTTTATAGCAGATCAGTTGGTTTTCAATTCCAAAACTAAACTGTAACTTCGAGCCATTCCGATGCTCTACTCTACTACCTCTACCCTCTCTCTACCCCTGACATCACGAGATTGTTCATTTCCTGATACCGACTATAATGTGCATAGTGGGCGGGGCAAAACTGCAAACCGGGAAAGAGATTGGTACATTTTTTCATATCGTCTTTCGTCATATTTTAAAAGATATATGCTACTGTATATCCGCATAATGAGATTATTAGGACATACTGAAGATACTTGTTTCATCCGTATTATGCAATATGCACATAACCATGCATATAGCTACCTATATAGCCTGTACATCATTTAGCCCTATCTTGCTTAACCTAATTACTTTTCAAAATGCAATATGATATCAGGCTGGCATATTGTTTTATAAGAATAGCTGACACTGCAAGAACAATAGCAATAGAGTTGTTTGTTGTGCTGATGATGACTTCAATACAAGATCAGAATTTGAGTGACCATAAGGTCTAGCAGAACTGAAACTAATATCCTCTTGTTTTGTTATTCAGGCTTAGTTCCATTTAAGAAAAATGGCATATAGTGCGATGTGTTTTTGTCCTGGTTATGTTATATTGTTTGTTTCTGGGTTTTCGTCAATTTCCATGGGCATCATAACATGCAGAAAATCGCAAATCATGTGTATTATTTCTAACTTTGTTCAGCCATGTCAAACTCTTTCAGAGGCAGAATAATTGCTTTACTTTAACAAATCTGTGATTCCCCTCAAATGTAGTGATGAATAGTTTTTGATTGGTGTGACCTTGATCCGCTGTCACAGCATGCAGTCCCCTCTGCAGAAAACTGCTCGGCCACGTTTCCCATGGAATATGGAAGGCAAATGTGCTGAGAAAATATTCAGTTTATTTTTGCTCAGCTGGGGGAGAGGCTGAAATTTTTCATTTTACACAGAGCCACTGCCAACTGTCCTGTGTGACTTTCCATTCACCGTATTACTCTCCTAAATACCTTTATCTGTATAGTGCGTCTAATGAAAATGCATTAAATGGGTCTAGGGTCTTTCTTTACATAAAGATGTGTGTCTTGCGACAACCACACATCCATCTCTATCATAAGGGTGTAATATTGTCCTAAACTATGGTCAGGAGAACACCCAGTTGGCATTTGGGTTCCCATTTTCTCTCTGACGCTACTATTGGTTAATGCCAAATGTAATAACACAAACAGGGTTAACTGGTTACAGAACTCTTTCACTTTTGATTCACTCTTTTGTTCTTGTCTGCAAAAGATAACTGATTTGTATTACTTTACCATTGCAATTTCCAGCAATATCTTCCTCTCTATGTAGATATGCAGTATACTGTAGGTGGATTTTATTTAAAATTATGATTTTCTTATTTTTAATTTAGCCAGTAATTTACCTCTGAAAAAGTGCGTGTAAATTACAGTAATGCTTTTCACTAACTCAAATGCATCCAACCCATATATTAGGCCTATAGAGCATTGTCTATTCATCTTCCATGACATGCTTTTTAAATCTTTCAGTCAGGATGCAAGCTTGTGATACCAATAACCTAATTACATCACAGATAAGATTTTGAATAAAGCCCCATTGTCTTGCCGCACAAGGTCTGTATAGTCATTTAGTGGACATCCAGGTCTGATTTCAATGAACACTGATTGCATGTAATCACATTCAAAGACACTACACAATGGAAGGTGCATTCATTTTCTTATTTGGCCGACTGAGGTTGGAGAGGCCAAATGGGGTTGTATGTTGTGACATGTAGTGTACAGCAGGGAGCGGTATTTAGCTAAATTCTAGTTTCTTGTTTGCTGTAGGCTGAATATGGCTTTACAGTAAATAGATACATATATTGTTACAATTAGTGAATTCAGCTGCACAATAGAGACTAGGCTAGATTTACCAGACAATCACAACCAGATCGTACTCTTGTTATTCATTACTGTAAGTAAAAAATATATAAATACACAAGTGCTCTGTAGTTAAAACCAACTAACAACATACTTTAAATATTTGCTTGTGTACATATGTGTGTGTGTGTGTGTGTGTGTGTGTGTGTGTGTGTGTGTGTGTGTGTGTGTGTGTGTGCGCTTAATTGATTTTATTTTAAGTAACATCACAATGTAAATCTGAGTAGTGCTTGAGTGAAATGTCTTCTCTACATCTTTTTAATGTATGGTCTTATTTAATCACTTAAACACTTCACATTAATGTACTGAAATAAAACACACTGTACACAAACATGTTCTAGTAATATGCTGGTTCAAAGATGTATCCACACATACAGTACTTATAATTTATAACAACAACAACAACAACAACAACAACAACAACGACATTGTTCTGCCTCATAACCCTCCTAAAAGGCAGTGTTTGTGGTGAGTGAAATGTGTGTTTGTATTCACTTTCCCACCTCAGTTTTCTAAATCGAGACTCAAACCAATGACACAAGGTCACTTCTCCATTCTCAAATCTTTCTATGTTAGCGACTGTCAAGCATTTCTACAGACTGTAATAATGCAAACATTTCCATTTTAGTGTAATTGTCTTGTATCTTTAAAAAATAAATAAATAAATTGTGGCTTAGTTTAAGACAGATCTACTTTGAAATATTTCATGTGAGATTACCTTCTTTTAGATCAATTGCTTACATCATTTGCTGACTTTTGGAAGTCAAGTAGTGTCATAAAATATACATAGACTTTTACTTAAAGCACAAAACCAAGATTGTTATAAGGTGATATTTTAACTTGCTATATTGCTACAAAGATAAGTGCTTATCTGTGACAGGAGGCGCTAGAGAGCAGAAACATGTTATCAGATTAAGCTGTATTATTCTAAAACAGAAGTAAAGATGAACTTGAAGAGAACACAAGGTTGGTTATCCTGACATCTTGGAATCAACTATGTGGTGAAATACTTTGGTATTTGCAGTGTGTGTGTGTGTGTGTTTGTGTGTGTTAGTGTAAGTGTGGTGCGTGCGCGTGTGTGTGTGTGTGTGTGTGTGTGTGTGTGTGTGGGTGTGTGTGTGTGTGTGTGTGTGTGTGTGTGTGTGTGTGAAAATAAGGACGCAAAGATGTATAAAAGATATAGCCAGGTGTATTTAAAAAAAA
>JAODLL010002820.1:0-12128 GCA_026546735.1 Forbesichthys agassizii | reverse complement strand
GTATGAAGTATAGCCGGACATAAAATGCTCTTGGTGCCATTTCCTAAAACCAACAGGAAGTCAACCATTTTACATTTTATGGTCATTTTTTGGCGATTTGCACACATCGTACTTTAACAAACTCCTCCTAGGGAATTAATGCGATCACCTCCAAATTTGCTCTGTGCATTTTACACTATATGGGGATTAAAAGTTGTAAAAACGGTGAGTTTTCACTGATGGGCGTGTCCGTGGCGTGGAAAATACACGATTCACCATGAAACAGGAAGTTGGTATAACTTTTGTGAACATCCTCAGAAATGCACCAAACTTTACACTTTTGATAAACGTCCCGCCCTGAAGACATCTTTATGCCAAAATGTACATAAAGTTATAGCGCCACCTACTGGCAACAAAAAGATTCATTTTTTGTGCTCCTAGCTGGTTAGATTAATTTAAATCAAAACTGTCTCATACAAGCTATAAGACCCTGATATTATGTAAATATTCTGGGTTTTCGCTTAACGGCTTGTCTGGGGCGTGGCGGCGAAGGTAAATCCTTTGTTAAGGCACATCAAATTGTTGTAACTTCTCCATACATGCTGAAATCTGTACACATTTTTATTCAATTCATAGCAGCCCCACCCTGAATACATTGATATGTCAATATTCACTCAAAGTCATAGCGCCACCTACTGGCAACAGAAAACAATTGCTGTAACTTCTCCATAAATGCTCAAATCTGTACCAAATTTTTATCAATTTATAAGAGCCCCACCCTGAACACATTGATATGTCAACATTCACTCAAAGTCATAGCGCTACCTACTGGCAACAGAAAACAATTGCTGTAACTTCTCCATAAATGCTCAATTCTGTACCAACCTTAAATTGATTCATTGGATTTCCACCCTGAACACATCGATATGTCAGTATTCATTTAAAGTCATAGCGCCACCTACTGGCAACATTAATATATACGCTTTATGCTTTCATACCCTGCTCCTAGCAGGTTGCCCACATTTTCTTCAGAATCGTCTCACACAACACGCATAGTGATTCATATCCGAGTCCGCGCCACGCCCCGACGTGCGTCACGGCGTGAGGGCCCACCCAGTGTTGCTTGCAACCTTAGTTTGTGTATTATGTTTGTTTTTGGTCATGTTTGTGTCAGACATTGATCTGATTTTTATAATTATCTTCCCATCCATTAACAACGGCACATAAAATGCTATTATATACAAAACATAGTGATAAATAGCACGCAGGAAAAACACTCTAATGCAAGTAATGTTTCAGAACTCTACTGAGAGTAGGCCTGTCCCGATAATTACTATATCGCCTTATTGTGCGATATATGGAACCTTTATCATTTTTATGACCGCGATAATACTGTATTTACATGCGTGTTGCTGACATAAGACATGACAAGTGGTACGCTGCTCCTGTGCTTTTCTCACCTGTGCTCGTTTCTCTCTCTCTCTCTCACTCACACACACACACACACACACGCACAGAGCAGACAGTGAAAGCTGATATGTGTTCCTCAAGGCCAATGGATATTGAATTGTTTAGGTAACTGTGTTTTTCCTGACGACTGCATAATTCCAGCCAACTCCATTTAGAAGAATAAATGGAAAACTACGGCATTTGTTTTATTCGCTTCGAGGTTTGTAGCCTACCTACTTTGCCAAGCATTGAAACTAGTGTAACCAATCACAACGAATAATTAATGTCACACGACAATAGCGGAACAGAGGTGCGTTTAGGATTGGCAAACATTTTTCTGTTTGCTTGAGTGCATTGTGCAAACTGTTTGAGGAGGTAGTTCTAAGCAAACACACATTGACGCTGGACGAAGGGTGACAGTTTCAATTAAAATTTTACACAAAAAATTCTACATTCAAGGTCAAAGCAAACATGTGCGCCATGATCATTCGCCAATTCTGAACTCACCTCTCTCATTTTGCTGATGGTTAAAATATCTACCGGTCTACAGAAAATATGGAATATTTCGCTGCAAACCTGAAATTATTATTGAAAGTTGACATTTATCTGTTTCTTAATGATAACTCTTTTGAGTTTGCTTTAGAAGGCACACTACTTACCCACGTAGCCAATGATCTCCCAAACATATGAACTGCATCACATTCATCCTAAAATACTGGATTCAATTACTGCTCAGTCTGGACAAAATCATCATCACTGGTGTAAGGCACATCAATACGTAATTCACAGCCAATCTTTACCATGACAGTGTGTTGGATGCTTGTTTTGAATATAACATGTTTCCCGTGTTTCAGTTAAATAAATCCCTGCTTCCCTGGTCGACTCCTTGTATTAGCCCTATATAGTCAGTCAGTCCACCCTCGTCTTTTCTTGTCTGACCTTAAAATGACAATAATATAATTTATCGCGATTATTTCTTGGAAAACTAATCGGCCAACAAAAAAGAGTTATCGGAACAGGCCTAATTGAGGGTATAAAAACCGGTTGGGCATGTGGAACATTCTGTAATGGTCTTTACCAATATCACAAATGTTATATAGTTAATATATTAGTCAGTATTTCTCAACGCACTGACACCAATAAGGCCAACATTAAAGTGGAAATACATATGTAATACCAAAATTCAGCACGAATCACACATAAAGCAATTGCTGTATGCTATATTTGCTACAATGTTGCAAAAAAGAACGGCTTTAACATTTTCTAGTATAAAGCATGTTGTGGTCTGTATGGTTGTAGCTGTATCATTCATTAGACTTATGACTGGATAATAATTCAATATCAATATATATCGCGATATAAATATAAACTTTTTGGTGATATTACTTTTGAAATAATTTCCGGTATTTCGATAAGCTATACATTTGTCACTGAATGACAGGCGCAGCAGTCAGCTCGCAGGGCTCTTACAGTGCGACCATTTCACTCGCAAATGCGACAAAAAATCTTGGTGTGCAAACATGCAAATATTTGGCCCCACTTTGTGCAAGTGACTTCTAGCCACTATGTTCGGAACTCTAATATGCTCAGTTGCGCATGGTTATGAAATCCCCGTGCACAAGGACAATCATGCGGCGCGCACTGGATACCTGTTCCAAACGTGGTTCCACTTCAAACAGGGTGAGCGCATAATTGTGTTTATTGTTACCATAACTACACTCCATCCATGCGCGTTGAAAAGAGTGTTTAGCTGTTCAAATTGTGTCTCGGAGCTGAACACAAACACACTCCCATATTACCTACCTCGTCATCACATCTAGCTAAAGCTAACAGGCAAGACACTAGCAAAACTGGTGGAAAAAATGCGGCAAACGATACATGCTCATATGGTTAGAGTGTGGTGTGCGATCACGCCGACAGCCAGCTTTAAAATTGTGCTGCTCATTTGTGCAATTAGGGTAAAGACGTGTTTACCGTACTCTCACGTGACGCTACATTGTACGCCGTCACAATATTACGATCTCTATAATACAGTAAAATTATACATAGTTTCATATGGCTATTAATAGGAATTTTTAGCAACATTTTTAAGATTTATTCCATTCAAAATTAGGTTTGTCACAAGCAAATCTACTTCAGCAGATATTTTATGATATGTCAACTTGATCATGTAGGCCTAATATTCTCTCATTTGTCAAAAGCCAAGCTATTCAGACATAATACTATAGATATTAACATACAATGAAAACAAAATACTAAAGGTGAATAATTGCATAATGGTTATGCTTGGTTTGAATTTCAACTTTGCTCCCATATGTTTGTCTGTGTGCTCCTTGGTAATACAATCTGTGTAGCCCTACCAGCTGTATTCAAGGTGAACAGAATAGAAACTACGACTCACACTAAAGCCAGTGCAAAGCTGTATTGGCCGTTTTCAGGTGCCAAATCATTTTACATCTAATTCATGGGACCACATTGCTTAGTCACACGCACGCCTGAATGTTACTGACAATTGCTAAAGGTGAACATTCCATTTTATGTTTTTAATTTCTAAAATATTAGTTTCATAGGAGGTTTTATAGACTTGGCAAATTCATTTCTCAGAGGTTTTTAAGTACTCCGTTGTGGGTGTTCTTAGCAAATATTAGGAGGCTTTTATTGTTCATTTCGATATTGGAATTATACCGTATTATACTGAAATTACTACGTTTATCGTGATATAAATTTTGGCCATTTTTTCCAGCCCTAATTAGACTATTATATAGTATATCATATACTATATAGGCTATATAGGAGGGATAACTCAATAGGTCTGGCAATGTCAATGAGTCATGAAAATGTAGACATAATATTGTGACATTTTTCAGCGATCGCAGGGGAGACTGCGATCATCCAGATATTGCTCGGAGGAGTGGTGCGTGCCCCATGTCTTGATGATTATATTCTATAAACATGACACTTTCCGTTATAGGTTACATGGCATTATTGTTAATATGTGATCATTCAACCTGCCAAAAAATAAATAAAATAGGATTCATGCAACATTTCAATGATTATATTACACATTGCTCTGTATTGTGAACAAGAATAAAGTTCATTCTTCAATTCATTATTATAGTTGAATTATGATTATTTAATAGAGACACGTCAAACATATCAAACATGTTAGGTTTAAACATTTTATAAGAGTTTCATTCATTGCCATAGTTTCCCGTTTGTCTCCATAATCTACGTACGCATAGGTCAGTTTCCATAGAGATAGGGAAAATGTATGACAAGTTTGCTTTTTATGAATCCGGAACATCTTGCAGAAAGTGTACGCAGTCTTTTCAATGTACGCAGCCTTTATAAATGAGGCCCTAGGGACTTAGCATCTGTTTAAATTTTCATTAAACTTTTTTTTTTAAACCATTTTTTAAAATGTTGTTTCTCTGTATATCTGTATTTGTTTATGGGAAGCACGATTGTGCATATATTCCCTCTCTGTAAAGCACTTTGAGCTGCAATTCTGTATGAAAAGTGCTATACAAATAAAGATTATTATTATTATTATTATTATTATTAATAATATTATTATTACTACATCTGTCATTTCAACTGCCTTCAAGCAAATGGAGCATGTATCTTCCCTCCTAAACTTGATTACATGTTATGTTGCAATCATTATACATACTGGAGGTTTCCCACCTCCATCCCACACACACACACACAATATGACACTTTCTCTTCTTTTCCTCACTTTTTCTTGGTTATTATTGATTATTTCAACTTGGTTATTCTGCCTGCAACCTTTTACATTTCCATGAGACCAATAATGCCTTTAATCTATTTCACAGAGAGCACAATGCATAAACCCCTCACCACACAAACACTCCCAAAAACACACACAGAGCCCCTCTTCCAAGCTGTAACCCAGCCACATAATGACGACTATAAATCAGCACCTTGGACAGCACCATGCAGCACTGAGCTGCTGGATATACTCTATGTGCATACTGTAGTTGGAGCATGCCTGAGAGCTGGTCTGCGCGCGTGCCCATGTGTGTGCGCACATTGCAGCTTTCAGCACCAAGGGAAAAAGTGGACAGCGACTGTCTCTGAGATTTCTACTGTATGTGCCCTGTATTGGCTAAACACACTTATTCAGGTTGTTGCGCAGCTAGCAAAGTAATGAGCCAGATCAAAGCAATGGGGGTGATCTGTGTATACTCTGTGTGTGTGTGTCCTATTCTACAGAGATGCTACTACTGCAGTGACAGATGGTTTGAGTGAAACAGAGAGATGGATTGATTTGAAGAGATGAAAAGAGGCATGGGGTAGGGGGCTGGGAGACACACTTACATCATCATTTAGTGTCATCGTCTAGCTCTTTAAATCCCAGCACGGGCATGCGCACATTGTATGCACACATAATATGTATTGCATAGTGTATGTTACCGTGGATATTATACCATGGGGCCAAGCTGACAAAAAAAAAAACATCTACAATCTATAAATAGACTGGTAGGTACTCACATTGGCAGGGTACTGCTTTTGAGAATACATGCTAACCTGTGCCATAGACCCCTAGTCTCTCTCACAAGACACACACAAGATAAAACCCCACAATTGCTAACGCTAAAGTAATGACTATTTTCTGAACATTGCTGGGTGTGTTCTGTGGCAATAACATCTCTGACAACCTGTCCTTGATCGGAAAGCAATTTCTCCGGCTTAAGCAAGTCAAGATACCCCATGCCTAAATGCACATGTGCAACCCATACCCAATTATGATTGCTGGTACCCCATTCAACAAGATTCCTGCATTATGTATTGATATTTCCAGCTCCACTCTATTATTATCATTAAGCCGTAGCCGGCATGTGCAGCTAAAATTTGATGTTCCTTCATTAGGACAGACATGCATGCATGGAGATTCATACACCACATATTTATATAAAACCAAAATGTGTGTGGGGTGGGGTGGGGGGCAAGCTAAGGGATTGATGAATACGCATCCATCATTCAAACAGCTGTCAAAATCAACACACCAATCAGAACAGAGAAGATGGAAGAGGAAGGCCTAACTGTCAGATGGTGATGGATTTAATTGGCTCATGCAGGTATATTTCCAGTCAGGAAAAATGGCACAAATAGTAATCCAGGCAGGGAAACTGACATCAGAACAATATAATCTTGCTAAGAGCCTTTATTTAAGCATTCCTGTAGCTTCGCGAGACCATCCTGATCTTGCAAGCTTCAGTTTGACTTCGCCATGAGAATCAGTCTGGAGCACATCACATTCTTGCGACTAAGTCCATGTAACAACTGATCTAACCAATCAAGTAGCATCGTACTGATAGGCACAAATGTGGTTTAGGTGTGCCGACAGCGAAAACCGCAATGGCGGTTCCTAAGAGGTTACGTAGATGCAGCAATAGCATCCATCCTATATGAATTTACTAGAAGAGCAATGAAAAGCATTAAAGGCTTTTCTCAATGGAATATATGTTTTCATTTTTCTCCCGACTGGCTTTGGCCAGAGTTGATTCAATAACAGGCTCCGCTGGTTTGTTTTTTGAAAGTGCCTGCCCATTTCAAACAGTTTCAATGGACAGATCCCCAGATGGTTGTGTGCATAGAACTATACTATACAGTATATACTTGTATATAGTTGTATGTAAAAACATCTGCCGTGTCAGGTTAGCATTCCTGATATTAACGTGACAAATGATGTGAAAACCACAGCAGCACCCAACAGGTTTTCTAACAGGCTGTAGAACACGGGGACAGGGATAAGCTTCAGCGATCGTAAAGAAGGCTCATTTTGACATTTAGGGGTGAGGGGATTAGCATTAAGTGGAAGGATGGTATCTGTGTGTGTCTGTCGTGTGTCCAATGCATGCCTGCCATTTGTGACATGCTTTTTATATGACCACTGCACCAGAAAAGGGTCTTCACTGTGTTTGGTTTATACATCTGTGTACAGTATGTGTGTGTGTGTGTGTGTGTGTGTGTGTGTGTGTGTGTGTGTGTGTGTGTTACAGCCTGTCCTTGTGCTGGTGCATGTAGTGGAAAAGACATAATTCCCTATACGATCACCCATTCGTGGTATGGCGCGATCCTATTACTATTCCTGTCACAGCAGCCTTGCAGTAAGGGAGAGGAACACTGCTCACTAACAGCAGATGCAGCCGCTGCAGCATAGCAGGCAGACCAGCGAATGATGGCATTACAGTAACACACATACTAACTCTGTACCCTATCTGATGGCCAGCCTTGTACTGGGAATGTGAGCACACTTTTGCCTTTTGTGTGCATTTACACTATCGTCGGTATCCATCGGTCTACCTGTCAATGTGTTTCCATATGCAATTCAAAATGAATGTGTTTTTACTGTAGCGCCATGTTGAATGCCAGTGCCCCCCTTGCATGTGCGCGCCCACCGAACATTTGTGTGCATGCGTGTCGCGTGACTTATCCAATCACTCACCCTGGCCCTGCGCGCCCCCGTCCCCCTCCTCCGTGTCGGTCAGGTTGTTAAGCATCCCGGCTCTCTTTCTTCTGGTCCCGAGGAGGTTCGTTGCTGGCTGGTCGAGCTTTCGGCCGCCCCGTTCCTCCGCGCGCGCTCACGATCACACCCGGCTGGGATCCGGCCAGAGAAAACCGCAAGCAGGTAAAAAATGCCAGAACCGGATCTTCCCTTACTCGATCTGCGTTCCTCCTCTTTAGGATGCGCAAAGAATGCCGCCGGAAGAGACAGAATTTTTTTCTCCCTCTTCCTCCGTGTCTGCCACCTCTCGACGTTTTTTCTCTCTGCTGGCTTGTAAGCAGACTCTCACGCGCGCACTGTTGCTCTCTTCCTCTCTCTCTGTCTCTCTCTCTCTCTCTCTCTAGGAGGAGGGAGGATTGGGGGGATTTTGCCGGAGTTTTGTGGATGCCTCAAAGCCCCCCCCCCCCCCCTCTCTTTCTCTCTCTCTCTCTCTCCTCCCTCCCTAGGAGCAGGTGGAGATGGGGTATTTTGCAGGGGGAGCACCCCCACCCTCTCTCTCTCTCTCTCTCTCCCTCTCTCTCTCTCTCTCTCTCGTTTTGCATCCCTCGCACCCACAGCGGAACCCTCAGGGCCATCAAGGTATTCAGTGAATACCCAACATAATACATATTCAATTGATTTGTAAACTAAACAATTACTTACAATTATTAAGTGAAACATGAGTAAAGTGTAGACTGCAGACTGTTCTCTAACTTTTAAACAATGTTTTTTAAAAGCTACATTCCATGAAAGCAAAACAAAAATGAACCAATCATGTTTTCTTATGATAGTTTCTAGGCAGAATAGTCTGATCTCCCTGGAAGACTGTGGCATGGTGCGGGCCCTTCAGTTAGCAAATTGATTAGCCAATGCCAGTATCTTAGTAGTTAATGGGGGCGTATTTGATTAATTAGCCAATCATATTTTGATATGGAATGGTGGGGGGCCTGTATAGATATGAACATAATTTGACTAATTCAGAATACCCCAATTGTGAATCATGCTGTTGTGCTGTGACCAGGGCTGGAAATTAAGGTCGCCCGCTCGCCTCAGGCGAGTAGTTAACTTTTCGGGGGAGTCTATTTTGAGAGTCACTAATCCGTCAGGCGAGTGAACTTTTCAGCAGCAATATAATTAAGGTAGTTAAGTAGGCCTATAGTGCGATGAGCCTGAAATCAGACCACCTTAAAAAAGAGGCGGTATTAAAATCGATGGACACATGTACAATCTCTAGCAAGGAAAATCATTTTAGCTCTGTAAGCTAACCAGTTGTCGAGAAATTATAATGAACTAGCGTCTAGACAGCTTTAGCGACACCAAGCCTGTAAATGCATCGTTCATTTCACTGTGCTGGCACGATCGGGAATGTGTAGTGCGTGCGCTGGTGACACCGATTGATACTTTTTTAAACATTTGTATTACGTTTCACATGAATTATCAATTGCCTTGTTGACATTATGTTTGCTGATCGGATCGCAGTGTTGCAGAGTGATGCAGAATGATGCAGTGCTCTCGGGTGCAGCGTTAAATATGCCTAGTGTCCACCAAAGATTTTTTCCTCAGCTGAAAATACCGGTTGTTCGGCTGAAAAAGCAACTGGCAGCACTAGGAAGCGCTTTCGGGAGCACAGCGTTTTATCAGCTGAGATGCTTTGGTTGCTATGAAACAGAATCTCTGTGGGAATTCATATGTTGCTAATAGACTTTTTATTTAATTTCATTATTTTATTTGTAATATTGTGGACACTATTTTTCGTTAGTAGTCCAGGGATATCATCTGTCTATCAACTTCTCCATTGTTGCTGTCGTTGTGTGCAAAAAGTAGGATGTGATGGTTGCTCGTAGTATTTGTCCCGCCCTGTCTCCGCTGTGTTTGGACGGCCGGGAAAACAGTGACAGTAATGGGCATGGCGTTTCACCCAAATTTGAAACATTTTCAATTTGAAAAAACGCTCAGCGCTCAGTGCCCGGCGTGACATATACGCCAAGCATCCGCTGTTTGGCGTATATGTGTTTGAAAAAAAGTGTTTGAAAAAACACTCAGCGCCATGCCGCACTACTGGTGTTTTTAGAAGCCTGGAAAAATGCGGTGCTGCCATTGGAATCAATTGACAAATAACGCTGGCGTGAGAAAAAAACGCTTTGGTACACACGGGGCTTAAGTGTGTGCAAGTCAAGACCCTCCCACAGCCACACACTACTCGGTGCAAACAGCAGACAGGGAAAGCAGAACATACTGCTTTCTGTACAGCCACAAGGCAAATACTTTCTTGACTGATGTAATGACTTATGAAATGTAGCCTAATCTTCTCCAGTTTTCTCTGGAACAGTAGCTCAGTAATCTCTTACAATAGGCCTACTGCTGTGGGATATGAAACAGTGATCTAACAGGTAGGCTACAGTAGGCTATGGTAAATCCTTATCTGAAGTCAGTTCCATTAATGTTTGGTGTTTTATAACTGGTAATTAACAGTCTACACACTATATAATAATATTATAGGCTAGTATATTTGTGTGTGTGTGTGTGCATAATAGGGGGTGGGGCGGTGGGTGGTCATTGGATTTACAGAATTTGCTATATCCTGATATGTATCGTTATCGAGATATAAAATAATCTATATCGGGATATGACATTTTGGTCATATCGAACACCCCTAGCCTAAATCATAATCAGAAACGGGGCACCACCAAATCTAATTTCGGCCTGATTTTGTATTGAATACGGTAAAGTGTAAGCAGTGATTTGGGACGTCTTAAATTAAAATACTTAAAATATTTTTAGATTTTAATATATTTTATTAAATTATTCTTTTCAGTCTCTACAGCAGGAAGGGTTAAATTATTCCCGGCTAGGCACGCGGGTTTCTGTATACATCTGAAACAAGCTTTACAATAGAAAATGGTGACATTATTAAAAATAGCATAATAAAAGTGATTGCATCAAATACATTTTTACACAGAATATCAGCAACACAAAAACACCAGTTTCTATGTCAACCAATAAACAAGTTATTCACAATAACTCGCACCACATATCATAAATCACGGTTAAGACTCTGGGTGGAGTTATTTGGATGTGAAACCCAGGTAAATAGTTTGACAACAGGCATGCATATCGAATGACTGCTTGACCTTAATCTGATGGAACGCTATTAACGGATAATCCCATTTTTAACTGTACACAACTACATAGCGAGTACATTTAAAACAATATATCTCTGCATCCAAATGACTTAGAGACGTCAAATAAACTGTGAAGTCTTTACTATAAAGACGTCTACTACGACATCTACAATTTAAATATATAAGCACATAGTAAAGTGTGAAAATTGTGTATATTTTAAAGCAAATATGTCATGGGCCAGCATTTTTTATCAGCAGCTATCTTCAGTAGCCTACCTATTACAAGTTGTAATAGGTAATTTTATTATGATTTAAAATACAAAAGCTTCTACAGTATTTTGTGGGGACTGCTTTATATATGACTATCAGAGCCATAGAAGTAAATAGAGTTACGTCATCTCTGTTCACTCTAACGGACCATTTTTTCACAGCAATGGCGGCTCATGGAGGCTCTAAAAAGTTCCCGGAAGTTGGTCGCCAATGCTAGAAGCGCCATGCAGCAGCAGCAGAAACTATCATGTAATATGTGATGCACTATGGTAAGAGACGTTTAAATTATCCTTCTATTGTATAGTATCAGCACACGAGTCATATTAACGTGTATTATATCATATTAGTGGATTATCATTTATAAATCAGTATTTTAGGGAACGTTAACTTGCTAAATTAACAGATTAGGATATCATAATGACCTGCTGGATAAAGTTAGCAGCACTACCCACGGGGAATATTGTACCATTTGGTGCTGGGTGGAGAGAGTTAAATTGGCCGATTGTGTTAGTTTACAAAGTTTAGATTGGGGCGTGTACCGGTATTGTAGAGTTGTGAGTTGAAGTGATAAATACCGCATACATTTTGGAGTAAATGGGCTCATTTATATAGCGCTTTACAGTTATTTTGCCTGACATTCACCCAGTCACACACACAAATGTGTGTGTGACGATGGTGATCACTGGTGTGACCAACCACCAGGAGCAGTAAGGGGTTAAACATCTTGCTCAAGGATGCTTGCAGGTAGGTCAACAACTGGGGTTTGAACCCACAACCTTCTGGCTGGTAGCCCAACA
>JAODLL010002818.1:0-12129 GCA_026546735.1 Forbesichthys agassizii | reverse complement strand
TTAGTTGGTTAGTAAGTCTCATGATCAGCTGACTGAAAGGACTGATTTTGGGGTTCAGTTCTTGGGTTAGCAGTGCTCTCTCTCTCTCTCTCTCTCTCTCTGTCTATCTGGCGTGCCATAGTCATGGCGACTCAGCTTGACCTCCGTCCTTCCTGCCAGCAGGACCCACTTCTATTTCTACTACCACACTGTCAGTGCCAGGCCTACTAATAGCATGTTACTGAAAGGCTCATCTGACCCGGAAGAACATAGATGTATTTAAAGAAACCTTTATATTGGATCATTTACTAGTTCTTATCATTTATATTTACACATCTCTCTCTCTCTCCCCCCTCTCTCTCCCCCCCCCTCTCTCTCTCCCCCGGTTGCCCCTCCCCCAGTAAGGAGTCTCCACAGCAGACTGAAGTTGGGGAGCAGCTCGTCCTCCAGCCTGAATGACCTGTCCCAGGTGAGGACCTCAGGGGGAGCATCAGGGGGGGAAAAGGCCGTCACAGCGGGGGGTCTGGCAGAGGAGAGCAGCAGGATCCAGCAGAGGAGGGCCGGGACCAACGCTACATGGAACAGGTGTGTGTGTGTGTGTGTGTGTGTGCATGCGTGCGTGTGTGTGTGTGTGTGCGTGAGTGCGTGAGTGTGTGTGTGCGTGCGTAGGTGTGTGTGTGTGTGTGTGTATCCCTCTAAGGTGTGTACCAAACCGTGTGTGTGTGTGTATTTAAATAGACAATCACACACACACACATGTACACACACACACACACACAACCCCTAGATTAGTGTATCTATATTGCATTGATTTCTCTTCTTTTCTCTCAATATGGCCTCTCTCTCTCTCTCTCTCTCTCTCTCTCTCAATGTGAAGCCATTTTTAAAAAGACTGCAGCCAGTCATTGTACAGTACATTACAATGTAGAGGCGTTAGCTGAAGTGCACAAACACCTATAATCTAAATGTACTGTGTTGGTGGGTTGCATTGTTTCATGTGTTTCATTCACAAACACCTCTCATCTAAATGTAACTGTTGGTGGGTTGCACTGTTTCATCTGTTTCATTCACAAACACCTCTCATCTAAATGTAATTGTTGGTGGGTTGCACTGTTTCATTCACAAACACCTCTCATCTAAATGTAACTGTTGGTGGGTTGCACTTTCACAGCATCCAAAACTCCGTGATCGCAGTTTTCCAAAGAAAGGAGATGGCTGAAAATGAACTCTATTCTCTGAACGAAGGTGTCAGGTGAGCTGTCTGTCTCCCCATCTGTCTGTGTGCCTGTCTGTTTCTCTGCTTTTCTGTGCCTCTCTCTGTTTTTGCATGCAGACAGCATTTTATGCCTCTGTATTTATTTCTGGACATCTAAATTATAGTGTTTCATTCTGTATTTTTGTTCTTCAGCCATAGTGGCACTTTTTGCTCAGTGGAAGTGCCAGAGACAGGTCAACATGACAACAACACTTGGCAGGTGCAGGCTTAGTCTAAATGCTAACGTGTGCCTCGTGATACTGTTGGGTAGCTTTGCCATTATGGACAGTTGCATTGTGGATGACAGTTCTATTCTCTAGTGAACAAATTTAGAAGTGTGTGTGTTAGAAGCTTGATAACGAACCATTCATTAGAATCAGGTGTGTTGGAGCAGGGAGACATCTAAAACATGCAGGGCTGCGGCTCTCCAGGACCAGGGTTCCCTACCCCTGCTCTAGTGTATACAGTCCAATGCTCAGGCACATGGAGGGCATTGCAGGGTTGTGTGTTGGTCACTAATGTGAGAATCTGAAACACACACACACACACACACACACACACACACACACACACACACATACAGCACCCACACTTGTTTCCATGTGCACAAACAAACGCACACAGCTTGTGTTTATTTCTTTGCTTTAACTTTCCCCATCACTTATTGTTTGTCTACTATTGTCTATTTGAGTGAAATTGGTTGTTCTGTGGTGTTTCTGTTTATTTTAATTCCAACTCTAAATGTATAAAATACCATGGCAAAAACCTACATCATTTTTAATATAACATACATTTGTTATCCCAGTCCCTACAGATTTCTTATATTTTAATCAATATTCTGAGATTTTTTTTAAATAATTTTTTTTAAAATAAAATAATGTAATGTAATAGTTTTTTAACTAAGATACCATTGATAAAATATCAAATACTGTCCATATGGTGGTGTATTCTGTTTTAGAATTAAATTAATGCCATTGTTTTTATTCAAAGTGTCTCAACGCTATCTCAAGTGTTAGGCAATGGCAGAAGGTGCTTAGCAGTGGAAAATGTGGTTGAAATAATGCAGTGTGCACAGGCCTTCTTTAGTCGTTGTCATGGGCACCTGACGACTTCATTTCCTGAGCTGGTAGTTGTTTAAACACAGTTGCCTTTAACTCATATTTTTTCGCCTCATTTGAAAATGATCATTTTGTTTAATGATTGACCAGATGTGTGTGTGTGTGTGTGTGTGTGTGTGCGTGTGCACGTATGTGTGTGTGTGTTGCAGACAGCTCCTGAAAACAGAGCTAGGCTCGTTCTTCACAGAGTACCTTCAGAAACAGCTGCTTACCAAAGGCATGGTTATACTCAGAGACAAGATTCGCTTCTATGAAGGTACACACACGCACACGCACGCGCACACACAAACACACACACTCAAAGAGATTGTGACCGATAGGTTTGTGTGTGTTGTGGTTAAAAAGTGTGGGACCTTTCTGACTTCATTAAACTCACCCAGATAGTATGTTCACAAGCTTAAGAGCCCACTTCCTGGTATGCTGTCGTCACGACAATCAGACAGGTTTGCCACTTATCTTGCTCTACAACCAGACTGTCGAACATCAACCAAACCACAAGTGGTGTTTATGTATGTGAAACAGGCATAATCAAATCAATAGTGAAACCCTACAAAAAATACCAGTTTTAAAAACATTGTAGTACAAGCTTTTCTATATTTTGTATAAATCTGAAGAAATAATATCCTGTAAAAAGTGCATTCGGCATCAACTAACATAGCTTACAAATTTTACAGTGAATAATAATAATAATAATATATTTTGATATTATAAAACAGAATTCCTGTACATAATTGATTGCAACTGAAAATATATGCATAAACAATTTCCAGTGTGCTGAGCCAACCTCTTGCCACCCCAGCCCCCCTCCCCGCCATACTCCACACCCTAATTATATGGTGTAATTTGCGATAAGCATTTAAATGCATAAATACTTTGGAACAAACATTTGGTGACGCAAAAATGTAAATAGACACAAAAATATGATTTGAGGTTATCTGTGTTATCATACACAGGATACACTCTAATGTTAGCATAATAATAATACACTTTATTTATAATGACATTTCAATTAGCTTTAATATACTTGTCAACACAAGTCGTTGCAGTATAAATGTACGTACATAAACAAGTCACACATACAAATATGTTCGTGTAGTACAAATATAGCTGCCTTGGTTTTACAGTATTTGATGTCGAACATTGATTAGATGACTCGCTGATGATTGGCTCTTTGTCTTCCTGATTGCGTGCTATAGGCCAGAAACTTCTCGACTCCCTGGCAGAGACCTGGGACTTCTTCTTCTGCAATGTGCTGTCCATGCTGCAAGCCATCTTCTACCCAGTACAGGTATGCCCACACATTCTTGTTTGTGTTTGTGTATATGCAAGCATTTGCTTGTTTACATGCTTCAGAATATATGTTTACATGTTTGTATTCACACACACATACACACACTTGCAAACACATTTACACATTATGTGTGTGTGTGTGTGTGTGTGTGCGTGTGCATGTGTGTGTGTGTGTGTGTGTGTGTGTCAGGGTAAGGAGCCATCCGTGCGTCAGCTGGCTCTGCTCCACTTCAGGAACATCATCACTCTGAACCTGAAGCTGGATGAGGCTTTGTCCCGCCCCCGCGCACGTGTCCCGCCCTCTGTCATCCAGATGCTGCTTGTCCTGCAGGTACGCGCACACACACACACACACACACACACACACACACAGAGGTGGGGTTAGCTACAGTAGCTAACAGACTGAGATTGGGGGAGGTGGAGGGTAAATGCCATCAGATGGCGGGAAGTAGTTGTTTTTACAGCACAGGGGTCTCAGAGGAAGTAATCACATTGTATTCTCCCATGACCACCCAATACCCTTTACACACTGCCGTGGCTCTCTCTGTGCGTGCGTGTGTGTGTGCATGCGTGCTTGAGTTTGTTTTTGTTTTTACTGATTTAAGGGGTCAACACAGTCCCCACAGAGGAAATGGTTTATTCTTTGGTAGCGTTAGACGAACTAGGTTCTCTAAATGAAGTTAGAGAAACAGTGGTAAGAGTTAACTTGTATTAATGTGGCAATCTATCTGTGTAATATTATGTAACTCACTTGAATGCCTTCAAACGTATACGCTACGTTAGTTAAGCATTATTTTAGTTGCTCACTGATCCAATATTTTTGTATAGATTAGAGCAGAGAAAGATGTGATGTCTTAGTTTTTTTGCACGTAATTTCATCCTACAGCATGCTGCTGAATGACAATAAAGAAATCTTGAAAGATTAATATATGATTTCATATTACTTATATGAGGTCCAGAACGTTGAAAAGATGTCGGTGTATGCACAGTGTATACTATACAGTGTGTATATGTGAATGAGATGGAAGATGGTTTTTACACTGAATGTTCATTGTTTTTGCTCCCTCCGGTTTCATATGTTAGTAATTTCCCATGCGTTCTGCTCAGCATGTGTGACGCCAACACACCACAGCCTGTCGTCTTGATGTGGTTTTAGTCGCTGGGTTAGTCTCTGTGCTGTGGTTCTAATGCACGGATTCAGTATCCAGGCTTGATTGGTAGAGACTTTGCTCCAAGGGTCTGGTCCATATTCTGAGGCCTGGGATATGACAACATCGCCCCCTGTTGACACAAATGTGTCACTATGCTGGCATTGTGTTTTGTGTAATTAAATACTGTAGTTGCTGGATGACTGATTTAAGTTTATAAAACATAGTACATAGTGCATGTACATAGTACATGCCTCAATAAGATCTAATCTAATAACTTATTATTTTATTATTTGGGTGTTAAAGGGATGTTGATCTATTGCAAGCTAAATTGTAAGCTAATACTCTTTTTGTCAAATATCATATATCTCCTATATTTTCACTAGCTTACTGTTCTCTGTGTGTGTTTAAAAAACCATCTGATACTTCTACACAGCCCTGGCTCCGTAAATAGGAACATAAACAAAGTAGTGAACACCGTTCGTATCTACAAATAGGCACCGCCACGGAGGTACTGTTATGATGTGAGCTCAAAGTTAGCAACAATGTCTTTAATGTTGGTGGACATTTTACAGACCTTGTTGTATGTGTGTGTGTGTGTGTGTGTGTGTGCCTCATTCAGGGTGTCCATGAAACAAAGGGTGTGACAGAAGACTATCTTGGTCTGGAGGATCTGATCCAGAAGGTGGTCTCTCCTTACCTGGGGACTCATGGTCTATACTGCACAGATGACTCCCCCAATCTACACTACTCCTCATGTCTGCTAGGTGTGGATACTGTATGTACAGTATGTACAGAGTATGAGTTCAACTCTATTGTATGTCATCTGCTTGATTTTCTTCCTTCCTTCCTTCCTTCCTTCCTTCCTTCCTTCCTAATTTCCTAACTTCCTAACTTCCTTCCCCCCAGAGAAGAGATTGCATCACCATTGGCCTGTAAAACCTCCCCTTGCCCCCATCGGCAAGAACCCAGTGGTACGGTCCAAAAGCTACAACGTCCCCCTGCTGACCCCCGTGGCGGAGCACGATGTGGACTGCAGCGCGGGGGGGTCGGGCATCAGACGCCACTCCATCTGTGAGATGACTTCCTGTGTGGAAGAGAACAGCCTTGTCGGGTTTGAGCCCAGCTTCGCCAACAGTGACACCAGCAACACCTCCCAAGTGCATCCTGCTGGACATAAACAAACAGGTAGGCCTTCTCACCCTTAGCAACAGCCTTGTTGGCTCCCCTCCACTCTCATCTTATTTCGCTGCCTGCCAAATGTGTAGGTATCACTCCCAATTGAAGCGTCTGTATATCATTCGTTGGTAATTAATGTATTACTGGTCTTGCCACTGGACAGTTTCCTATTATTGGATGACCTTTCCCAAGCTCATCATTTTTTATTGATTGTTTCATGTACTATAAGCAGACACCTGGGTCCTGGGTGGCGGCCATCTTGTTGATGGTAACATTAGCCTAGGGTGCACAAGATATTGACTCAGTATCGTTATCGCAAAATCACGTTGCGCAATATCATATCAAAATGTTGCAGGATGTGCAATATTCAGTTTATTTTGTGGAGAGATGCGTCAATTGGCTGTGTAGCTTAGTTGTGTTGGATTTAGACAGAACAGTAAGATGTGTGGCTGAGGAAGCTGATGACATAATAGAGATGGAAGAGGAAACATCAGTGGACAAAAGAATGCCTCCTTGGTAACTTAAAATTACTGTTGTTGTGTCAGTCCAATATGAAAACGTGATGTTTTGATATGTTATGCATACGTTTTCCCATAACTTTTGTGTTTTTACTTATATTTAAAAAATATTTAAATGAATATCGATATTACAGTTTTCCTTCAAAGGCAGTCATAGACCAAAAAGCATGCCTATTCTGTTCCCAATATCACATTTTGTTAATATCAACACAAATTCTGTCTGAATATGGAAATTCAGGTCATTCGGCTGGTACACAAGCTGATTGACAGACAGAGAGACAGAATTCCACATGTCCATCCTGGCACATAGCTATATGGGGAGGGGTAGTGAACAGTGCACCTACGAGTACTGTAGAGGCAGGAATAAGAAATAGTGAAGGCACTTTCTCAAGTAATAACCAAAACAACAGTGCTGTGTGACCACGGAATGTACTTTCAAATAACTTGAGCCACTCCCCCCACAGATTTCACCCAGGCTGCCAGAGACAATGACCCCCCCCACCTCCCCCCTGAGGCCTTCCCAGGAGACCAAACCAACCCCAGTGGCCTGCCGGTGTCCGGCTCTCCCTGCTCAGCAGAGACCCCCGTTGGGGACACCAGCTCTGGTCCAAGCCCGGCGTCCAGCCCGGAGGTGGCGGTGGATCACCTTGTGAGATCCCTGGACTCTGAGGCGGAGCCCGACGGGATCTTTCTAGACTTCTCCTCTCGACGCTGCTCCACGGGCTCCAGCTACAGCAGAGACAGTGGCAGGCAGAGTGTGGTCTGAAGGCTTGGATGCACTTTGCTTTTAACTACGCGCTCGAGTACACAAGATCGCCGCCCCACACATTGGAAACACATTGCCATGGCTAGGATATTGTTGTGTCTGCACCACTTTGTTTGTGTTTATTTCTTCAGCATGCACACAGTATGAGCAGCTAGCTAGTTAGTAAGTAAGGCAGTGCATTAGCTTACGATCTCTGACTATATCTTTAATCACAAGAAATGATCATCTCCGAGAGCAGCCATGTTTGTTTTGTAGATCTGGAAGTTCTAAATGGTCTGAGTTGTCTGGTGAGTCCTCTAGTCTAGTGGAATCTTCCAGCTTCACACGTTGTACAATTAATACATACCCAAGTGTGTGAATGACACAGCCGGTTGTCTACACAAACACGTGCTTAATAAGTAATTTATATCCAAGCCTTTACACACACACACACACACACACACACACAATGCTGAACCGTTTCATGTGAAGCTGCTATCCCTATTGGAGCAGTTTTACTGTAAGATCGCAGAGACAGGCAGACACTTTTCTAGGCATGTCTCCTGTCTGCACACAGTACTGTATATTTTTGTCCCTGTCCTGGTATGGACATTGGGCATACAATGTTGATACCTGAGGAATAAATATCAATTTCTATGCATACATGGTAACATTAGAATGTGTCAAATAGTTTCAAATGTGTATTTTATTACTGTAGTGTCTAATTAATAACGATGATCTGGGCAGCAGGTGTCAACGCTTGGATGTTCGTGTGTGTCTTAGGTCTGGACCTGCTTTTATAGTCTAATGGAAGCCTCCATTGTGTGATTTACCAGGGTTTTACAGAATTGCACTTTGTCTATTTGAATTCCTCATGAAGGAACCGTGTATTATTGTTGACCCTGTTATCACAGACCTTTCAGGTTTCTAGTGAGACAGGACTGAATAGTATTCTTGTTGTTGAATCCCAAAGACAAATTAGTAGAATGCCTAGTAAATGATAACAATATACTGTACTAGTAAACCTCACAGTGTCTGGTCAGTATCTTTCCCTTGAACTTAAGAATTATTATCATAAAAAGGTGTAAAATGAGTGTGTGTATGGAATTATTTTTCACAGCCAGCTGGAATCATACATACATCTTCCCGTTCTCCCTATTTGACCCAGTGTACAGAGGATTAAAAAAAAAAAAATCCTAACCCTAACTGAATACTAAGACATTTTCTTTTTTTTAATTAATCATTGGCACTTTTACACAGAACCACAGCTTTTTTATGTTTGACTAACACACTTTGTTAGTCAAACATATATACATACAGTACATACATGTGTAATGTATACATATACATATACATATATACATATATATATATATATATGTACATATACATGTACATATATGTATGTGTACATATATACGTATATATGTACACATACATATATAGTTTTTATGTGTTTCAGACACAATTAGTTTTTGACTAATATCAGACTTGATTGCCATTAAGCCTTGTGTTCCTGTGTAAAGTCGTTCAAATGATTTATTTTTACAATGTTTTATAAATAATAATATACCATAGATATTTTCATACAATCAACTGTAGCTGCTATAAATGAGGATAATGTCAAATACCTTGAGATTAATGCGTATGAAATGTTATAAAGGTTTCTGCAACACATTTTCAAGTGTGATTATTGAGGAGGATGTGGAGGGGTTTATTTACTCAATTCTCTATTTTGATTAGTCAAACTAAAGATGTACGATATAGTCCTGCTTCATATTCTTACAACTGAACAGTAACTTACAATATGACAGTAACAGACATTAACAATAATGATTAATAGTAAGTTACACTATCAATTGTATTTACTGTATACTGATATATGCACCATACACTTGGATGACTGAATATATAAATTCAGCAAAGTCCCCTATAGCTGCACAAACTGGCTGGTGTAGAAAAGGAAACAGTTAGTGGGTGAGTAATCGTGTAATAAATTCAATAGCTCTATACGCTATTAAGAATATAACCTTTACCATAAAAAATAGAACATATATTCTTTATCTATAGCGTCAAATTTGAAATTTGCTCGAAACCAACCTCTCAAACAACAATAGCAACTTAAGGGCAGGACCGCCATCTAGAGGCATGAGGAACCAAACCGTTACTTATTGTAACTGAACGTTACTATATATTTCCTGTATATTTCCTACAGTGCGATAATTGGACGTAGAATAAATAGGCAATATAAATACAGATAAAAAATGTTTGTTATATTAATGTACTGCTCCAGTAGAATCAGAAACTATAGTTGCAGGTTTTTACGCTGTACGCTGGGTCTTTATAGGTTTCCTGTATTTAACGGGCGATAAAGGTGTTATTATGATTATCCAAATCACTTTTTAGCAGCAATGGGGAGAGATATTCCATATACATAAAAAATAAAATAAAAAGTCAATGCAACCTGATCAATTCGCTTTTTTTAGGGGGCAATTGGGAACAAATAGAGAGTGAAACTGTTGGGCAATGGGCGGTGGTTGACTGGGCTATTTCTGAAAAAACGAAACTTAAATGTAATACAAAAACATCAGCAACCATCTCAGCTAGGACAGCAGCGATTCAGCCAGTAATCTCGATTTAGTGAGTAAAAAATGGATTCCCTACGAAACTGGTATAAGCAGAAGCCAGACGGTAAGCCATTGCACCAATACAACCAGTATGCATATAATATACAATCATAATAATAATAATAATAATAATAATAATAATAATAATAATAATAATAAATCAGAATGATGTACTAAGTAATTGTGCTTTTCATATTATAGTTTGGTCTACTTTACTTGATGACGAATACTATAAAGTCAAAAGTCATTAAATACAGTCATTAAATTATGCTAGAATGACGTTTTAGAAACGTGTTTTACAAAAAGTGTATCCAATGTAAATACAGTCCCCATTTTCTCTCGTATTGTCTCTTCCTCTCTAGACATGGCTTCGTGTAGCAGTATCCAATCGGAGGAACAGACCTTGTGTTGTTTATGTAAGGATGCAATAACTAATCCCATCTCCACAACATGTGGCCACACCTTATGCAAGATCTGCATCACAATCAAATGGATTGGTGAACCCATGCATTGTCCACTGTGCCAGGAGCCATTCTTCGGAAAGAATGAGCTGTGCCTGAGCCAGGCAACCAGAGATGCTATGGAGGATTTCAAGAAGGCGAAGGAAAGAGATGAATCTTCTGCCCAACGATGTGAGGCAGCCTTTGAGGTACCATGTGATGTCTGCCAAGGGACAAAGCTCGCGGCCCATAAGAGCTGTGTAGATATATGCCAGCGGTCCTTCTGCCAGACTCACCTTGAGCCACATCAGAAAGACCCAGAGTTGAAAACACACAAACTGACCAGCCCTGTTTTCTTTTGTTTTTTCTGTGAGGAAATATTAACTCATCCTATCTCAACTACATGTGGACACACCTTCTGCTGTTCCTGCATCAAACCTTCATGGGCCGGCGCTAAAAAGATTCAGTGTCCACTTTGTCAGAAGCCATTCTTCGAAACACTTGACCCAAAATACAGAGATACATGCGTGGAGCTTATCATGACAGGAGAAAGGAGGAGAAACTGGTCTGATGCAAACAATTTGGTGCTTTTAGACCGTGTGGCATTATTGCTCGCCTCTACTTTGATTTTGCCAGCCTCGACTGAGAAGAAGAAACGCAAGGCATTAAAAAAGGTCAAAGAGGAAGACAAGCTAGCATGAAGACAAGCTAGCATGAATCCAGTAGCGTTACGTAACAAATCCTGCCGACTAATTCTCTCCATTGATGTGGAAACCTTCCCATACCACAGCACCCTAACAACATTTTTATTTGTCCTTTGAATATAAAAGTTTTTTTCCTATGGCAAATTTAAAGAATAGTATTTGGCATGTTTGGCAGGTGCATGTTATCTAAAATATATGGTTATAATGGATATGGTTATAATTTCTCAAGAAAATACAATGATAATGTCAACACCTACATTACAAATGATTACATTTCTTTTCTAATATATTCTCTTATCTGTTATCTTTTGTTCTTAGTTTTCATAGCATGTTCGTGCTTATGTGTGAATGTGTGTGGCCCATGAAGTATTTGTTTTACTTTGAGATGCTTTGACTAGTGTGACATCGAATGGCAAAAAAAAATAATGTAATATAGTCACAATGCAATACACATACTGTACCAGGAGATGGCAGAATGGTATCGCATATAGTAAGTAAGTGAAGATAGAAGTGCGTTGGTGACCTAAAGATAAGCAGGCACTGTACAATAACGTTTAATCCTTATATCATTGTTGTTTGTTTGTAACATTATATAATCTTACATTACTTAAATACAAAATGTATAACAATATATTCTCTCAAATAGGGTTTCAGATTTAGAAGAAAACTGGAACATGTTATCTTATTTGTATGACACAATACATTGTAACATGTGTAGTGTACATACTAATAATGATAGTGTTTTAATAGTGTATTAGTATTAAGTGTTGTGTTGAAACATGAATGAGCAAATATTCTACAGTTGCTGCATACAGGTTCAATATTTGTATAACAATTCTTAAATGTATGTTTGTATATTTTTGTTGTTTAGTACAAAGTTTGTAAAATTGCATTACTTACCATTTAGCAAAAATATATAAATAAAAACTAACAAAATACATAAATAAGCAAAACTGAAGCTTTGATTTTGTCCTGGGGAACGTTTCCTGCGATCTATTAATACCTCAGCTGTCTGACCGGCGCCCCAGAAGCCATAAGTGTGTGTGTGTGTGTGTGTGTGTGTGTGTGTGTGTGTGTGTGTGTGTGTGTGTGTGTGTGTGTGTGTGTTATAGATATATAAAAAACA
>JAODLL010002817.1:0-12130 GCA_026546735.1 Forbesichthys agassizii | reverse complement strand
GACATATGACATTCCGCGGTTTGCTCCCTCTGCTGCTAGTCTGCTGAAATGCCTTAGGACAGTGCGAGGGTTAAGTGCGTCTGAGGCAAACTCAAAGCAAACGTAAAAACTCTGCGTTCCTATGCCAACTTGAACGCACCTCTCTGGGCTGTGCTGACCGCTGGTGCATCTGTGTCCGCAGGACTCCCTGGATGACAACGCCAGCACCTGTAATGACAGCCTGGCCACTGAAGCCTCCTACGTGGATGAGAACCTGTTCTGCAGCGAGAACAGCGGAGTGCCTTTCTTCAAGGTGAGGTCCCCTGAAACTGTTCCGTCAGCATGAATTAGCGGCTGCTTCCTGTTCCTAGTTCCCATGACTTCATATTGATTCTGGTTGGTGGAAACAACACTTTATTTATAAACTGTGGCAGCGAAAACGAATATCGGATACATTGTTTTACCTTGACAAACACCACTATCTGCTGAATATGACGTAGAGATAACACGTTGCTTGCGTACACATACACATTTCATTTTGAAATATTACTAAACTAATGTTTAGTTTAGGAATCAGTTTGTTTTTCTTCCCTGGAGTAAAAATGTTAATTTTAAATAATGATTTGCTTGTTTCTTTTTAGCGCAAAAGAGCTGGTAAAAAGGAGGGGAAGATTCCTGTAAAACAGTCAGACATCTCTACAGAGATCATTGTTACCCCACAGAAATCCAAACTGCCCCTCCGCTGTCAGAATTTTTAAGCTTTTCTAAGTCTTGGTTTTTGTTGTTTTTTTGGTAATTTACCTGTCACAAACTTAGTGTTGTCTCTTATGTTTTAATAAACTAAACATTTTTTTATATATGTAAAATGTTTAATTTGTCTAAATAAAGATGATTTTACTGTTCAATTTGGTTGTCTTGAAAATTGACATAAAATGTAATTTTGACTTTTTACGTGATGGTGAGAATTTGATACATGTAGCCACCAACTGGTCTGAGAAATCATAGGAATGCAAATCTCAGGTACAGGATCTGTTTTGCCTAGTGCACCCATCTCGTACGGTTCTTTCAGACACTTTACTGAAACGATCTCATCTCATTTTAATTGTTTCGACTTTACTGAGGATTTCATACACACCACCTGATGTGAAGAAAGCAGGGGGACTCTCAGCAATCTAGCCAGTGTCTTCCAATGAAAGTAGCTAGCAGATGATGTCATGCGCTCATTTGCAAATTGATGGCGTCATCGCGCATTAATTTGAATCCTGCCGTGCACACAATCACAAGTTACTGACTGTCTGCACACTGCACAAGAGGAAATGACGAGAATCTCGCGTTGCCGGACTGATAAGCAGCATATGAGACTACATTATAAAATTCTATATTTCTCGCCTTTTCCCTGTGAATATGGTTAATAACCATACAATTTAGTGAAAAGGTCTGGCCAGGCTAGTCTGACTGCATGCACCTCCAAAGGTTAATTTACAGACACTTATCAAATTGTATTGATTCATGCTTTGGGCATGTTGGACATGAAAACTGCATTTTTGGCTACTGAATCAGGTCACTCACTATAACCCATTATTTAAATAGTGGGTGGGGTGCATCACTTTAGAGCCACACTCAGCATAGCGATAATTGAAAGGGGTTTGTTATGGAATTAAAATATTGCCAAATGTTCATAATTCAACACACCTGATATGTTGATTTACAATATGGGAGAAAAAACGGACTGGATCTTTACCTAAATTTCTCATCTACAATTTGTGAGGTTGAATATATTAATGAATTGAATATTACCTACAGAACAATTCTTGCATTTCCTACAAATTTTTGCAACTTAAATTCTTAGTTTTTTATTTTCAATTTCGTCAAATTGCAATGCAGTTAAAATGTCTAATTCATAGGACCATAACTGTCCTTGTATCAATGCACCAGTCATTTTAAAAGATGTTAACTAAACGTTCATATTTATAGTATATCTAGTCATATTTAATACAATTATCACGTCACATGATCATAACGCACACAAATATGGGTGAACGTGATATGCTGTCGTAGAAATCATAGTTTGCGCCGTGCGCGCCTCCGTGGGGTGCATATGAACCTCGGAGGGCAGGTACTGGTAGAACCGTACAGGGACGTGCAGAGCATCCACATGGCGTGGTCCACGCTTCTGGGGGCGCTGTAACTTAACCTAGAAGTGTAGCTAGTCACTCCTATGTACTAAACTGATTAATTTCAACCCGGAAGATGGTTGGGAAGGGGGGGGCTTGTACGATGGGTTGGTACACCTACAGCACAGCAACGACGAATAACACGGAAGCACAGGGGAAGTTTAGTCTCGCTGCTTGTTTGACTCCGGCGGGCATGCTAAAGCCAAGATCTGCTCCCTTGGCATGGATTTGGAGCAGGCATTCCAGGTCGTTGGTGAATTTGGACCATATCAGAAGCGAGCGGTGACAGTGCTTGTATTGTTACAGGTTAAAAATGATTTGATATTTGATTGGAAAGGGGATCGGGGCTAACGTGCAGCGACCACACCAAAGGGGAATAAGCATACGTGGCTTTAATGTTGTTTTGGGCGAGTTTTAAACGTGGTACCCGGTTATCCGTTGTCCAAATAGGCTAATAAAAGATAAAGCTAACCTGAATTTTAAGATAGCGGAAATAATTTGCATGGAGAGGACTTAGCAGCTGCTGGACATTTGGTTATTCAAAGTTATTGTGCTGTGAAATGGGGTTTTATGACAGCTGTAACTTGGAATTATCTTGTTATCGCATGTTGGTCAGATATAATGGTAAATTGTGTACCACCAACAATCCCTTACCCTTAAATCACCTGCCGAACGAACGAAGCCGTATATGTTGCTGTAGGCTGTACAGATGTAGGCTTAACGCTAATACACGTTCAATGCTGAACAAAACCAACAAAAAAAAGTATCACAAAGAAAACCATTCTGTAATTAATCACGAAATTGTCACCCGACTGTATTTGGTGCGTCCAGGTGTGTATGGCCTGTCAGTCCATGCTGATCGTTCTCGTGGGGGCTGTTCCGCGTCACCATATGGACCCGTACTACAACAGTGCATCTAGTCAACATGATCCCGTTCAGCGCGTCACTTTCTCAGAGGACATTGACTCCATCGTTACCGAGGTGAGCGAGCGTTACTATGAACTTTCATGGAGTTCACCACATTGGAAGATGCATGGTAAAATACTTTAAATAAGGGTGTGTTAAATCGTGTCCTAATTGTAAAATTGAGGATTTTGTTTTAAAAAAGGTTCAGCAATACAAACATGGAGTTAGTGTGTGTGATCTAATAATTGTAAACAAAAGAAGTATTTCCATACCTATAACATTGTCTATTTTTCAACACATTTTCCAACACATATTTCAACACCTATTGAATAATTATTTTACTGTCTTAATTATTTGTACATTTTGTGTTGATTGTCTTATCAAGTGTGCTGTGCTGTGACCGAGGATGCCATTGCTGCTGCTCTAGTTTGGTATTTGGTTAAATACACGACTTATGTTGAAAGTAGTTCCCATGTATATTTGGGAACTACTCCCACATGCATGTTTTATTTGTATGTTTCCTATGACATACAAAATGAGTGTTAGTAGTCTTCTTATTATAGAGAAATTCTATTAGTGGAAGTGTTGGTAGGGAAGTCAGTAGCTCAGGTTGGTGAGCCCCACTACCACTTGTTATGAATGTGTTATTAAAGTAGTGCATTTTTACTACCTCTTATATCGCTAGCAGTAGTGGTGAGGCAGACCATAAGGTTCTAGCCTGATGTGACCATTCTGAGCTCCAGATTAACCTGCGCCACAAGATCAGCATCGTACTGGCAGCTATGGGCATATTTTAGGTTGCGAGTCGTGTGACGTTACACGACGGTGATACACAATCACGTCAATTGGTTCAATCAAAAGTTCAACAGTTTCAGTGGACGCTTCCCAGACGGTTCTGTTTTACGGCAAACCGTCAGACGGTTCTGCGTAACCAACCGTCTGGTGATTCTGGTTAATAAGGTGCAGATGGTGTCAGTAACAGAAGCTGGTTTGAGGTGTATTTCCATCCATCTGTGTGTGTGTGTGTGTGTGTGTGTGTGTGTGTGTGTGTGTGTGTGTGTTGTTCAGTGGTTCCTGGTCAAGCAGCAGGCGTACAAGGTGAGCCTTGCCGGCTCTTTATTCTTCGCCGGGGTTCTGGTGGGCAACGTCGTCTTCGGACCTCTGTCCGATAAGATTGGCAGGAAGCCGGTGTTTCTCACGGGTGAGGGGAACAGTGTGTTTGGAGTCGGTGATTAAGACAATGCACATTCTGTCAAATTCAGCCAATAATCTACTTGAGGTCTGCAAGTAGCACATTCTGTCCACTTGACTTTGCCTTGGTGTGTTCAGAATTTCTTTACCTAGTTTTACCTCTTTTGAACTTTTACATTTAAATATTTTGTGTAAACATCCCACATTGTTAGTTTTTAAACTGTTTGCCAAAAACTTCCTCCTTACTGTTTGGGTGTGTACACAAATGTTTGCGGTCATCTCAAAGGAAATAGAGGGACAACTGTTTTAAAAACATGTTTGTTAACATTTATCTTTTGAACGCACCTCAGGTCTTTTCTTTGAGGTGGTGTTCGGCTACGTGACGGCCTTCGCCCCGAGTTACGAGGTGTTTGCCCTGTCCCGCTTGCTGGTGGGGTTGATGAATGGAGGCATCGGCCTGGTCTGCTTTGTCCTCACCCAGGAGTATGTGGGCAAGTCGTACTGGGCCATGACTGGTAAGGAACTACAAGCCCCAGGAGTGTGTGGGCATGTCATACTGGGCCATGATTGGTGTTTATTTGGGCAAGGGCACCTCTGGAAAATGACGTATGACTTTGCAGGTGGACCTTTGATGCTCTTTGACAAACTAGTAATTTACGTGCCCATGCAAGGACATAAGTAAATTGCTTTTAAGATGCGATGCCCTCAGACATTTTATGGAGATAATAGTTGCTAACAGACACTGTTATACCGTAAAAGGTTGTTGGAAAAGAGTGGTGTCTTCTCACTCCAGTTCCAGTGTGTTCGTTTGTGGAGTATAAGTAGGAGGAAACAATGTGTCCAAGTTTAACAAAATCAGCTTTAATATAATAATGGTAGATCAAAATTACAATCCATAGAGCTATGGGCCACTTCTTTCCCTGACCGATAACAATATATCAGCAGTTCACGAAGTCTGTGTGCTGCCTCTCCCTTGGCCCAATAATAATATATTAGACAGTTTCTCCCAATCTGATCTTGATTGAGTGTCATCGGACCTCTCTCCCAATCCTTGAAGCCCACGCCGTTTCTCTCCTCCTGCTGGGCTGCTGGGCGTCTTTGCTGGGGGAGGTATCTGTGAACACCCTGCCTCTCTATTGTTTACTGGTGGCTTGTAAGTCAGAGTGCAGAGTGCTGTCTCTATCTGCTTCTCTGGCACTTTGTTATGCATCAGACAGCCTAAACCCTACAATAGTGTGACACACAAATAAGCCCATGTGAGCATATCTAAACTGTTAAACATAATATTTTAGTCCCTAGGTGCTGATGACCTCTCATGCCTGCCTGGTAACTAAGGAGTTGTCAGGCAGAGCTGACGTCCCTGCGACCAAGTCTGCCACACATTGGCCTAAGAGATGTCCGGCTTCACTAGGTTCTCCTGTCCTGCTCAGTACTTTGTTCTCTTACGCTTAAAAGTAAACAGACATTACTTTTAAGCGTTAACGTGGCATTCTCTCAAACACAACCATTATAAGATCTAATATAGAGCTAATATAGAATATCTTAAATGTCTAGCACAATTTTCTACAAGGTGCATTGTTATAAATAGGATATTAAGTGATGACGGGCCTCTGTACTCATGGGCGAATATTCACATTGGTATGACAGACGGGCACAATAAGAGGTTTTCCCTCCGAGAACCGGTTCTTAAGACCGTATGCACATTGACACAGATGCTCGTGCTAAACAGTAAACATTGTGGCATGCGTGACCTGATATGTAAATAATCTAATGCTGTTCACACACAGCATGTTTACAATATAATATTATTAATTTAATTGTATATTGCTCTTAATTTTGTCTTGTGTTCTGAATGACAGGCACTTACATTTCTCGCAGGGTGAAAGTGAAAAAGCAACTGAAATCCCTTAATACTTTTCACGTTGAAGTTGTTCTCATTGTTAATTTGTTTCACATCTTTTTAAGTGCAGGAAATCTTTCCAAAGTAATAATTTTAAATAATCCTAATTTCAATTTTGACCAAAATAATGATGATTATTATTATTCATATAATCAAGCAGCATTAGTATATTGTACATTGTGTGTGTCTCTGTTCTAAAATGTTGCTTGGTAAAAGTGAATGCACTGCATATTGGGGTGTGCGTGTTTGTGATTTGTTGTCCAACTTCTGCAGCAAGTAACATCCTTTCAACAGATGTTTGGAGGCAGAACAAGCATCACCACGCGTTGAAGCATCACGTAACCGGTGTTGTGTTCCCAGGGACGTTGAGCAACATGACGTTTGCCGTGGGCATCGCAGCGTTCGGAGCCCTGGGCTACTGCATCCAGCAATGGAGGAGCCTGGCCACTGCAGCCAACACTCCCGGTGTGCTGCTGTTCCTGCTCTGTGTGTGAGTACGCTACCGTGTGTGTGTGTGTGTGTGTGTGTGTGTGTGTTTGTGTGTGGGGGCGTGCGTGCAAGTGCTGTTTGTAGGAAAGTTCCGCATGACTGCTACCGCAGAGCCTGCCTGAAACAACTCTAGATCGGGAGAAGAACATGTACTGTACAGGAATGTATTCAATCATTAACTCTCTGCAAAAACAGAGGAAATAGACTGGAAAAAGCGCTTGTTGAGGTCAAGTTTTAAAAAGCTTTTTACCATGGCTACGCCACATGCTGTCCTGCTAACCGCAGCTTTGCCCCCATCATGTTGAAACCATGGAGATAAAACCCATGGTTACATCCTGCAGGAAATGCAGCCGGGCGGTCAGTCTACCAGAAGTAATTTGTTCCATTGGAGACAGACCAGTAGGAGTCCAGTCTAAGGGAAGGATCAATTTTAGCTCCTGTGCATTGTTTCTTGTGCTGCATGCGTTGAGAGAGAGAAACGATGTATTATTAATAATACGTTGTTTAATTCATGTATTATTAATTATACATTGTTCTTGTTTCTTTGGTAGTTTGTGTTATAACTGTTTTTTATCTGCACACAAGGACACAGTGGTGCATTTTAATGTTGAAACTTCTATATTGTGTGTGTGTGTGTGTGTGTGAATAAAAACAAATGTGTGAGTGTGGTATTGTCTCATTTTCTGCTCTTTCCTTTAGCAATCTTCCAGAATCTCCTAGATGGTTGTACTCTCGAGGTCACACAAAGAAAGCTGAAGAGGCCAGTATTACATTTTATTACATACTGTATGTATATTGTTTGTATAGTTTATTTCTACATTAAACTGGTAAACTCTGCGTGTCTTGCTTTTAAATTCGGCAACCATGTCAATAGTACGCTAGGGAAGTACAATTCCTGTGGTTTGGTTAGACATATCCCTGTTGGCATTCATGCTAACGAGGAAAACCTAACCGTGTTAGCACGAATGCTATGCCTGTTAGCATTCATGCTAACAGGGTGGACTTAACCCTATTAGCATTCAGGCTAACAGGGTAGACTTAACCCTGTTAGCATTCATGCTAAGTAGGAAGACCTATGCCTGTTAGCGTGAGGTAGACCTAACAGTGTTAGCATTCATGCTAGCAAGGAAGACCTATGTGTATTAGCATTCATGGTAACAAGGTAGACCTAACCGTGTTAGCGTTCATGCTAACAAGGTATACCTAACCGTGTTAGCGTTCATGCTAACAAGGTAGACCTATGACTGTTAAGTCTTCAGTGTTAGCATGAACGATATGCCTATTAGCAATCATGCTAACAAAACTGCATTGTTGCCAGTGCAGGTGCTGCGCTACATGGCCCTGAGAAACGGCAACCCCGCGGCCAGCCTGACCCTGAGATGCACGGGGGCTGGAAAGGCAGGAGGAGGCGGCAGCCCTGGCGTCCTGCAGCTGGTGATGCACCCAGTCCTCCGCTGGAGAACCGTGGTTCTCATGTATGTCTGGTGAGTAACACGAAAGTCTTTAGAGGCAAGTCTGGCCGTGGTGGTCACGAAACCATCCTGAGCGCACATTGTCTTGTCAGTGCCAACCTAATATAAACAATGTATTGTATCACATGTTTAAACGTCCTGTTTTATCAGGTATGCGTGCAGCCTGGTGTACTATGGTCTAACCCTGGGGGCCAGCGATACCTCTGGGAGCCGGTATTTTAACGTGGCCATGTACGGTTTAGTGGAGCTTCCAGCCTATCCTCTCTGCATCTACTTCATCAACAAACCATGGTGAGAGAGAGAGAGCCTCACATTTCTGCATACGCACTCTTTAGGGTAGAGCACCAGGAAGATTAACATGTTTACTGCAGACTGAAAAAGAAGGTTCCTGTAGACTGGCTGTTGGATTCTTTTCTCTCTGCCCCTCTGTCATCCTGGGAAACATTCTGGGAAATGAGGCTCCTCCATTTTGAATAGAGGCGGATGTTCTGGTGTTTCTCCCCTCAGGGCTGGGAGAAGGAAGAGCACGGCGGCCTTCCTGTGCCTGGCTGGCTTCGCCTGTTTGTGCACCATGCTGATTCCTGAAAGCACAGGTACGATGACGGAGCGCTTAACTTGGCTTGGTCTTCATTGGCTGATCGGCATCGTTCGGCTTTAAAAAAAAGAAAAGCTTAGGGACGTTGCTCCCTATGAACTGTGATTTGCGCACTGTTCATAGCTGGAAATGTTTTCACTCTGAATTTTGTGGGTTAAAGGTTGAATCAGTGAATATCTCTCACGCTGTGCTAGCTACACAGCCCTGGTGCTGTAAATGGGACCAGAAACAAAGTGGTGCGGACCTCACGCACCACACAACACTATCCCAGCCTTGGCAATGTGTGTCCAATGTGATGGGGGGGGTGGGGGGGTTGGGGCGGAGCTTTTGAGGGAGCACCCTATCACATTGAAGGGAGGGGTGTATTTGTTTTGCACAAACATCAACAATCTATTTCCATCATTCCTGACTTACATCTACATAGAACAGCAGTAAGTTGCTAATCATATCACATGTCAAATCAGCTGATTTGATAGCAGCCAAAAATAACAGTTTGTCATATTGTTTTCTTGTTCACAGCTATATAAGGAAACATAATTTCTAATTTAATATAATAGTGGATGTCCTCTTTGTCTGCGTCTATTTCAGGATTCTGGCTAAACGGCACGTCTTTAGCACTGCTGGGCAAGCTAATGGTCAGTGCTGCTTTTAACATCGTCTACATCTACACATCGGAGCTCTACCCTACTGTTGTCAGGTAAACAACTGACTCTGGCTCTACTTCAAGTTTTGGCTGTAGTTCAAGCATTTAGACTTCTTTGCTGCTTCTGTGGTATTGGATGCAAGAGAAGGTCTCACCTCCTGTTGCATAAATGTATATCACTTACATTTGTATTTACTGTACAGAAAGACTAAATCGCCAAGGGAGTTATACTACAGGTTTCACTAAGGTGTTTAACATGAGGACTAATGACCAATGTACAGTAAATGCTATATTGATTTGATACACTCACATTGTTTGCTCTGTCAACATTTTGTCTTGTCATATTATGAATGGATAACCTTTAGATTATTATAATCACAATACTAGAAATATAATTTACCTTTGTGTCTGTATTTTCAGGAACGCTGGCCTGGGAGTCTGTTCCATGGCATGCCGAGTTGGGGGCATTTTAGCTCCCTTTGTTCCCTCCATGGTGAGTGTATGTGTGGCCTTGTGTTGCCGATAAAGTCAAGCGTGTGTTTGTAAAAGTAGATGGTGGTATAGATCGAGGTAAAGCGATGCACCGACTGGTTACAAGCTGAGCCAGTAGTTTCAAAATAAACATTAGGTCTACTACGCTCATTAAGATGCAGAAACTGCATGGGGACCATGTTCACCAAGTGCATTGTGGGTCTGCTTACACCAGACTTGAACTGATACGGCGACCTATTCTGCTTCTGTTTATAATTATTTGTGCGTGTGTGCATGCACTCACTCTGCCATCTTTCTTCTGTGCGTGCGTGCACGTGTGCTCACCCTGGCATCCCGGTTGTGTGTGTGGCGCCCTGTAGCGTTCCCTCCACTCCTCCATGCCCTTCACGGTGTTCTGCCTGAGCGGGCTGACCGCAGGCTGCTTGGGCCTGCTGCTCCCAGAGACCCTCAACAGACCCTCTGCCGAGACCCTGGAGGAGCTCGGCAGCTCAGGCTACAGCCGCGTCATGGAGAGCAAGGTGGGTGTTCTGTACAGTACGGCTTGGCAGCCATCTTGGTAAGGTCAACGCCATGTCTAAATATATGGTGGGAGAGAGGCATAACCGCATTTTCAATGGTCACCAGATCAGCTGATTATGTTTTCTGGTTCCTAAGAGTTAATGTTGATGTCCTGTTGGGTCTTTCCCAGGTTCACTTGTATGAAGGGGACAAATCCAACCACCAATGAAGCACAACAGAGACCCACTTCTGGCCTCTAACCAAATGGTGACCTGTCGCTTTCATTAGCCGAGGGACCATATGCCCCATATTCACGTTAACTTCTGTGAAGGTGTGAATTACAAACTCATGCTCCCTCGTTGTGAGGAAGAGCGGTCATGAACGTGAGAAATGTTCTAGAGAGAAGAGTGAATCCTTCCCAACTGTTGGTGTGGAATTAAGCCTCTGGAAACCTGTGTTTCCTTTTAGCTGCACTCAAGTGCCCTAGAGCAAGTCCACACTATAGACTGAATAAAACAAATGGACAAACCTTCTGTGACGTAGCCCATCCTGCCTCAAGTGGCCATTCAAGGAACTTCAGATTTTGCCTCTTCAGCACTGGAGGTTTACACTTGGTACACACCTAGGCTGTGTGCCTAAAGTAGGACCTTCTTTTTATAGCGGAAAACACACAGATGCCATACAGTATTTTAGTGCTATAACATCACAGTAGATAATTGGGAATGTGCAAATAACCAATAATAAAAGCACTTTTCGCTGGACCTGCACAATAACATTTTGAAATGAATTTTAATTACCTCAAGAGATTTTTTAATAATAAGGTAAACTGGGTAATGTATCAGGTTTCCTTCTTATTTGCCAGCCTAGTGATAATAGTGGAAAATATATATTTAGGATCTGTTGTTGGGGACCAATCCATGTATATAGACTAGGGATGGCACGATCCAGTTTTTTCAGTCCCGATGCAGATACCGGCACTTTGGGCATCAGCCGATAGAGTACCGGTCCGGTTCCAGTGTGAAATTACGTTTTAAGTTAAGTTGCAAAGTAAATGACAGCCAATCTCTTGAATGCATTTTAGAAACCTGCAATAGTGTGGCCTGGGTAGGTTAGACATGGCTGATGCTTTACTACCTACACATGTAAATTGAATTGGATTAGCCCCATGGATTGGTTACAACTGTCCAATTGTCACTGATACCTATCAAGTTATTTAAGTTAGTATCTGGCGGATTTCTGATCTCTATTGTATCCGTGCCATCCCTAATTTAAACTACTAAATATTTGTACAATTTTGTAACTATGTTTAGTCACAATATCATTATGTGGATACATAAGGTGATCAATGAACACTTGTTTTCACTTAAGTCCTTGTCCTTGAGTATTCAATGTTTCATTATTTATTTTGTGTGTACTGTGAATTGAGAGTTGCTTAACCCATAAATAAAACATTTTTAAAGATTTTTTAAATAGAAAGTTGTCTGCATTTCAAATTATACTGGTGTACAATCATATCATAGTCTCGCGATACCATCCTGATCTCACGAGCTTCAGTTTTAATTTCGTTGCGAGAATCAGTCTGGAAAGCCTAGAAATAATTTTTAATGTGTCCGAGTAGCAACTGAACTTTACAATAAACGTTGTGTTTATAGCTATACGGGAGTGGTTTAGGTGTGCTGACAGCAAAAACGACCAGATGATTCATCAATCAACTGCAAAGTATATATATATATATATATATATATATATATATATATATATATTTTTAACTATGACAAACACCAACACTTT
>JAODLL010002816.1:0-12130 GCA_026546735.1 Forbesichthys agassizii | reverse complement strand
GCCTGTCTACCTACCTGCTATTTTCCTGTTGTGAAAATAAAGCATTGACATAAAATCCTATTGTCTAAAGCCTGTATGCCTCTGGGGGTTTACACTCACCTAACATAGCGTTACAGTAAGAAATAAATCCTGCTAGACTAGTCATCCCAAAGCATGCAAAGCAGCTACACGGGCTGGCAGTTTTATGACCACAATTATTTCAGTTTGAGAGCGAGAGAGACAGATACATAAATAAATGAGTCACATTAAGATGGGTGACTTATTTGTGTGGTTGTGTAAATTCACTCCTTTCTTTTCCTCAGCTCTGTAAGTCCAGGCGACGTTGATCCAGATGGTATGTTCCAGAGGGAGGGTTTTGGACGTCAGAGTATGTCAGAAAAACGCACAAAACAGTTTGGAGATGCGGCCCAGCTAGAAATCGTCAAGACACGCAAGTCGAAGAGCATGGACCTGGGTACACAGACGCACACACACAAAAACACACGTAATCATTTTATATTTAATTTTTGTTATACATTATATTGATATTTTATTAATATTTTGTTATTTGTGAACGTTATTTGGTCTACATTTACTTTACATACTGTACATACTGTACATTTACAGTACATATCAAATTGAAGATCTTTAGGAACGCTGCATTAAACTCTTATTAAATGTCTACCTATCTATGTAAATATAATGATGTTCATGGGTGTTAAATGCAAATCCACCATCCAATTACTATGGCTGAGCCCATATTATCCCTACCTTCCTTGCCTTTACATTTTATTCTTTCAGTGATTAATTGATTTTAATTATTCCCCCTTTTTTAGATGTAATCAAACTATTGTTAATTTAATATGAGGGAGTCTCTGCCAGTTCAGAAGGCACATATAGACCCTGATTTTCTTAATTCACGCACCAATATAAAAGTTCCTTTGGTAGAAAAGGCACTTACACATCACTTTACACACACTAGCTGAGTTAACATTATTGTGATTGTAAACAGGTTAAAAGCCAAGCCAGAATTAAAATGCTCCATTTTAACACCTCAATCAGAAGAGAAAGTCCCAACCTGATTGAAATGTCATGCTGAAGCAGAGGGGTAGTATAATCTGTTCCATGACCCGATTGAAAGAAGAATTCTACCATGTAAACTAGTGGTGTAACGGATCACAGTTGATCCGTGACCCATACGGATCACCCCCCACTGATCAGCACGCACATGTATTGCGGATTAATTGCATTTTTTTTTACTGCTGCTGTTACATTTTAATGTAATGATTCCCTGAATCTCCAGTTAATAGACATGTTTTGAAGTGCTCAATTTTGAGTTTTCACCTGATCAGGGCATGTTGAATCCCATATAAAACTGCGAGGCTCATGTTGGAAAACAGATAAGCACAAGAGTGCTGAACGCCGAGCGTATTCTGAGCTGCCGGTAAAGTGCCAGCGTCTGTTCTCTACCGTTCTTATTTTTCCCGCCCCGCCGATACTAATATGGATAATGAATCAGCTTGGCGTTCATTGTGCTCGAGTGGGCTGTGATGAATATCAGCATGCCTGTGGTCGGCATGCCGCAACAGCACATGTGATAATGCATTTAAACAACAGTTATACAAGCTCCAGTTATTTTTAAAAAATGAAAGAAAAACGACAACAGAATCATTTTATTTAATTTAATTTAATTTTGGCTGAGCCAACATGGGACTGAACTGCTGCCAAACAACACAAATTATTTTTTTTGCAGGTCTCCATGCTACTTCGTGTCTCTTTTTCCCCTCGCCTTCTCCAGGCGACCATTTATAATTAACATTTTTGTGGAGATTATGTAAATATTTGAGGTGCGAAGTTGGTTACTAAGATAATGATCATTAATTAATTCATTAATTGTTATTAGATCTGTATGGTTGTCAAATTCTATAAATGCTGTTATTTTAAACAAAAATGTATCACCAAACAACAATGTTTTATGTAAGATATAGTATAGGTAAATTGTGCACTCAAAACATTCCCTCTGTGTGTGTGTGTTGTTATCGCAACTCCTCTGTTTTGATGGTTGGGCCAACCTTCCTGTGCATGTTAGTTTAGTGTCTGTGTGCGCGGGGCCCACAAAGCATGCTGGTGCTGTAAGTATGACATCTTTTCAGTTAGTCATAAAGAGACACTTTACATAATACATGTTTAACAAAGTTAATCAGTATGGTTAAATATAGTCTGCAGTCTGCTGAAAAATGATCCAATCCGTGGCTCAAAACCGTGATACGATCCGAACCGTGAGTTTTGTGATCCGTTGCATCACTAATGTAAACAATTAAACCCGATAAAATCCTTGTTGTGTTCTTCTGCTCATGCCATGTCTTAGACTACTGTTGTTTTTTTGTGCGATGCCAAATTAATTGGAGACAAGGTGGTAGACTACTGCGCTGCCATTGTATAAAGTCTGGACAAAACTTGCAATAAAAATTGCGACACACGCAAACATATGTGGATGGAAGTTAGTATGATAACTTTGATCGCCAATAAGATCGCCGACAAACATCTACTCTCTGATTGTCTAATCACTACACATTTTCACTGACATTTTATAAAGTTTGATGTTAGTAAACTTTCCCAGTCGCCAAGTCGCCAGCTGCTGGCCATTTTGCGCTCACTGTTGGCCATAGTTGCCCTGCGCTCATTGAAATTAATGGTCTGTCACTTTGTAGCTGACTGTAGTTGGCGGTGTGAGTGCAGGGTTACAATTCTGAGCATACATAATGTGTGCATGTTTAACATCTATTCCGATTAATTGTGACGACGATTGTAAACACCCGAACCGATTAAATTTCATCTCATGTAAACGGGTAAATCCAAATGTTCAATCGGAAGGTTTCCATTTGTAAAGACAAAAAAAGGGTCCATGTGAACCCAGTTACTGATTCAGAGGACAACTGGACCAAAAATATATATTTGATCCCTGACAGAGATACCTGTTGTGTTTATCTTATAGTAAAACCCCTTTTTACTGTATGGAAATTAAAATATTTCCACAGCCAAATGTTTCTTTCAGTTGAAACCAGCCGAGTTGAATGTGAATTCTTTAGTTGTGACACAGCTCTTCTCTTCTTCCATCATCACAACTAATCTGCTCAGATGAATGTTCGCTGAGGGTCGCCTGTTCAGATTGCTATCCCTAAAACACACTTTTATTTTTCCCTGCCTGTCCGCATGGCATGAAGAATGTGTGCACTAACCAACCTGCCCTCCATTTAACAGTATCTGATGAGATTAACCTCACCCCACGCCTTGACACCAGCACAGGTAAGGAACACTGCACCGCTGTCTCTTATTATTTTGTGACTTCATATGAAAGGCTTGAAGCCAGGAAGGATAATGGTGTATACTAAACTAGATCACTAAATAAATTGTTTCTTAGGAATGATCAGGTCAGTATTTGATCTCTCTTATAACTTCTGACTATCAAACATTTCTTAATTAAACTACCCTGTCTCAAAGGCTTTCCTGTTTACTCACCTCTGGAGTCTTTCCTTCTGCGTTATCTACACATTACGCTGTGGAAAAAAGTCTATGTATTGTATGTATTTGTCATTCAGTGAACCAGTATTTAATAATATTGTTGCAATTGGGTAAGATGTTGTAGAGCAGGGGTTGGCAAATAGAGGCCCATGGGCCAAAACTGGTCCGCCCTTCCAGATTATTTTGATACTCTGATGTTTTGTTCCACATACTTATCCTATTAAATCCACATCGAAACTATAATGTGCAGTGGCGACTCCTGGTGGACGCCAAGGTAATTACCGGTGCTCATCAGTAATATGCCACACATAAAGCTTGAGAACTCTGCCGGACCAGGTCGGTCTTTATTTCTCAAACATTTCACCAGGCATGTGGAGTTCGGGTCGGGTTCGGGATTTATTTACTAACTAACAAATTAAATACATTTGTATATGTATTTAATTTGTAGTGCTTAATATCTTAGAAGCAAATTGAGTAGTATCTCAGGTCTGTTTCAGCCGGTTGCAGTCTGGTCGCTGATCCATTGTTGTTTATTTCAAGAGAAACGCGAAAATGTGTGCTGCTGAGGAGCTGAATATATTTAATTATTTGTTCAAGCCATTTTAATTAATAAATAAAGTTTAAAAAGTTATAATGACCTATACTACAATATACTATTTAGGATGGAAATGTTGCATCTCTGTGCTTTGCTTATCGTTTCAGGGTTTCTACGGAGTAAATTATAGAATTTGTTTTGAGTAATGTCCAGGTCTGGATAAGTATGGAAAACAGAGTATAGAAAAATATTTGGGTTTCCAGACGGCCCTATTCTGTTTACTAAAATCTAAAATTCTAAATGTCAAAAAATGTTACCACAAAAGCAAAGTTTTTTTCATGGTCTTCGAAGCAGGTAGTCAGCACAGCCAAAATATTTATCACTGTGTGATAACATGAGCTACATAAAGCCCAGGGTTTTATGTGGTCTACCACTTTGTGGATGAATTTCTATTGTTCCCAAACACTTCCACTTTGTTATAATAGTAACAGTTGAATAGTGGAATATTTAGTAATGAGAAAATTTCACCAATTGCACAGATGGCAACCCATCAAGGTACCACGCTTGATATCAGGCATCATGTTAGGCATATCAGATGACATGACATGCAGGCCTCTGACAAACCAAACCAAAGTGCAATACAAGCGTTTGCAAGGAAGCGGATGTAAACATTCTCTCTAGCTGTGCGCAACACCAGCTAGCTAAGCCCTGCTTTACAATATCTAATTTTCTACCGTTATAAGCGGTAAACAATTATTTATTTTGAGGAAATCTCTTGCATGTCAGGTGATCTGAGAGGCCTGCGACAGTGCATGCTGCAGCCAGACTATTGTGTTATCAGCCATAGCGATGCGACAACTGAAACTTGTAGCACAGTTGCTGTGTACGTGCGTTCATATGATTGACAGGCAAGGTAGATTTGTTGGACCAATCAGGGGAAGGAGGTACTGATTGTTCAGAGAAACACGACCCATTGGGAAAATCTAAATCTACATGTATGGAGGCGGGAGCTGTCAACCAGGGCAGATATTCTCAGAGCATTTCACTCACTGATAGCTGACGGATGTCTGTCTTTTTTGAGAAAGCATACTAAATGTATAGCTCAAAAATCCTACTTACATCCACTTAAAAATTTGGCATTTGACGAATAGGTCATGCAGCATTCATCATTATTAAAAAAAACATTTTAATTAATAATGACATCGGCAGTCATTAAAGCTAACTTCTATCACATGAGATGCGTTGTACAACGTAAGGTTGATGTAATCACATTTGCAAAATTAATTCTAGCAGCATTTTATTCTAGGAAAACATAAAAGGCCTACTGTATATTATACAGTAGTTTGTTAGGAGCCCTAGTGTCTGATGTTTTCCAACCAGGCAAACTGTCACGGCTCCCTCTGAGTCTCCTCCCCCTCGAGGTTCGGGCAGACTTCAGCGCTCATCATCACCGAGCTACTGACCGCTGCCCTTCCCCCATTCTTTTGTCCTGTTTGGTTTTACACACCTGTGTTTCATTTATGATTATTGATGTGTGTATTTAAGCCCAGCAGTTTCTGTTTGCTGTGTGAGTTATTGATTTTGCAGCGAAGCACTCTGTCAGTCACGATTCTGATTTATTGTTTATTTCTCAAATCGCAGCCTTATTAAAACTTACGGTTGTTCAACTCACCTCTTGTTCTGCGCCTGACTCCTTCCAAGCCATACATTATTACACAAACATATATTTTTTTTGTTTTGGTTGTCAGGTTGACAGTACCGTAGACTTACGGTGTTCCGTTTTACACTTTTACTCACGGTGTACCGTACACATGACGAAAAACTTGTCACAGAAATCAAATTATGTCACGGTCCAAAATGTTATAAATACTGGTAGTGTGTTTTCTCTTGCTTTCAGACAAATCAGATTGTTAATCTTACGTATTACATCTAACTCAAGTTTATATATTTAATATATTTAATATCTGTTCATAAGCAAATAATGTGATCAGGGAACAAATCTTCTAGTAGTAAATGAATATAAAGGAGTTGTGTAAATTCCCAAAGGTAATAGAAACGGCTATAATAATAATAATAATCTTAATTTGTATAGCACTTTTCATACAGAATTGCAGTTCAAAGTGTTTTACAGAGAGGGAATAGATGCACACCTGTGCATATACAGAAAATCTACATTAATAAAAACGGTTAAAGGAATCGGAATAAAAAATAAATTAAATTAATATTCAAACAGATGCATAAGGTATTTCCCTTATGGTTTTTGTTGCTATGTCATTACCATTAACAACATAAAGGTTCTAAGAATGGTTAAAGGAATACAATAAAGATACATAATATGATACTGAAATTACATATGTTAATTAAAATGGTTAAAGGAATCAGATGAAAAAAATATACGATAAATTAAAACCTTATTTTTTGTTGCTGTCAAAATGTCAGCACCATGCGTATAGCACCATGCTAATCTGGTGGAGGAAGTGCATATTCCAGTAGCAGTTTAGTTATCAGTACATGTCTTTTATGAATGGTCATATCCCCTTCCACCCACTAACCTCAGTGAAGGAATTACCAAGACTCCCTCATACAAATACGAGGGTGCTGTATAGCCTCAGATATACAGACCCTGCATGTATATTCACGATCAACTACAGACTATTAGAATATGCGTGTTTGGTGGGATTTATAAACAAACAACGGGACAATATTGACAAACTATACATAATCCGTCTCTGATCACTGTCCCAAACGCAGGGCTGTAGTACTCGAGTCCAGTCTTGGACTCAAGATACTTTTTCTATATCTCTGTCTTGTCTTGGACTCGTTGGTATTTGGACTCGGACTTGTCCCGGACTCGGCCATTGGACTCGACCGAGTCCAGTCATTGAGTTTAGTCCATTTCGTTTTTTTGTCCTGCATAGATAATTACTCACCTCTGTTATTAAAAGTGTATGAGTATTTCTCTTACGGAGAAGGGAGTTGAGAAACATTGCCTGCCTACACCACGTTACAGTTGTAATGTCCAGGGATGCGCCAAAGTGCGCCACATCTCTTTACCGTGTTGGCCTTGCCGATGTGTGGTTTTGCCGGTGGTGGACCTGTTTTCCCAGCACCCCACACCTATAGTACACTTGCAATTGCCTTCAGACAATTGCCTTCAGCCGTGGGTGTGAGGGCTTATAGACTGGTGACTCCCTGTAGTGTTTGTGGGATATTGTTTGCATTCGTGAAGCAGTTTGTGCTGCTTTATGTGACTCTACACACCTTTGGTTTACGTTAGCTTAGTTGTTTGTGTGCTGTTTCTGTTACGTGACTACACACGGTTTTGTTTTCTTTAGTGTGCTTTTATTTTCCGTGAGTACACACTGTTTTGTTTATATTAAACGCCGAGCAATGGCTCATTGGCCTTCCCTGCTTCTGTGTTTGTTTGTCTGCACTCAACTCTACATCACAGGTGTTACAACAGTATCCTACTATTACAGCGCTTAAAAGCACACGTTGAACAGAAAGGGTGTAAGAATGGATTGGGGAAAAAAGCGAGCACAGTTAAATATTACATTTAAATCTACATAAATATTAGCCAAATTAAATTCTTACATTATTGCCATGTTTGTTTCAAGTAACATTCGGCTCCACTGTCGGCACATCTGAGCTCTGTTCCACGTTGTTTTTCCTCATTCGGTGGATATCGACCTATCGACTTGAAAATAATCTCAGAAAATGTAGTGTAATGTAATGTTATAGGCCTGAACAAATCTCTGTATATAAAAGTATCACTTAACACAGAGCATAGATTACAGTAAATATTAGTCAAATATTCAATTTAAATACATTCATAATAATTTTCAATAGTTTATGATAGACACTAGCCCATTTCCCTAAACTATTATAGGATAGCCTACATAGAAATGCCATAAGATGTTGGCTACAATTTATTGCTGTAGACTACCTTCTCTGAGAAAACAATGTAATACAGTCTGTGATTGTAAGAAGGTCACTGTTCCTATATTACATTGTATTGTCAAATTATAGGCTACAGGCATGATACACTAACCTTTTTAAAAAATAAGTAGCCTAGTCTATTATTGACAGTGCTTAATGTCGAGCCCTGTTTGAATTAGATTCTCATTTGGACTCGGAATTGACGTGGACTTGGAACCTCTGGACATGGTCTTGACTTGGAGTCAAATGTCTTTGGACTCTGTCTTGACGTGGACTTGAATGTCCTGGTCTTGAACTGGTCTTGGACTCGACAAAGGTGGTCTTGACTACAGCCCTGTCCTAACGGGTTTGCCACAGGTCTTCCACACTGCAACAACACCTGTACAGCGACCAGGCCTCCATGAGGATTTTATTGTTAGCAACATAAGGGTTATAAGAATGGCTAAAAGAATACAATAAAACTAAATAATATCATACTGAAATTACATAACCAAAAAAAAAAACCCTAATTACATAACAAATAAAATAAGATAACAGCAGATTAAGATAGACAACAGACGTGCACCATTTTCTGTAGAAGTTTAGCAGTGCAGTTATAAGATAACTAAAAGCTAATTTGAATAGGTTTAACTTTGTTTTTTGGAAGATGTTTACTATGTGGGATTCCCTGATAGCTATAGGTAGTGTGTTGCATAGCTTGGGGGAATAGTTAATAAAGGCTGCATACACATCTTTTTTATTTTAAAATGTTCGAACTTTAGCTATATTTCTAAGAAATGTTCACTACCCTGTTGATGTGGGACTTAAATCTTAGATCTGAGTCCAACACAGATATGAGGTCATTCATAGCTAAATTCAGTAATAGCCTATTCATGCTGGCAGGAAATTATCTGCTCTGTGCTGTAGTGTCATATAATAGCTTTATGCTGAAACAACACTTTGTAATTCTAGTCATCATACACACAATTCCAATTGTTGATTACAGCTTAGACAATCAGTGTCTGTGAGCTGTGAGCAATATCATTGTAATTAAAGGAGATAATATTAATATAAAGCATCAGTGGCGGCTGGTCCTTTCACATCATGGGTGAAATTATTGCTATTGGATTAAATCACTGGTGGGCATGAACAATAAGACTTTCCTTAAGTAGCCTTTGGCCTATTCAAATGACCTCTTTCTAATTAATCTGTTAAACAACATTGCCGTTATAATCAGAAAACACAAACAAAGCAAGCCTAATTACCAAACTTACTGAGAACTCTATAAATACTGCAAAAAAGTATATGATATACAAACACTGTCTCAGTAATGTATCGAGCTCTCTCTGATTTCCTGTATAAGAACAAAGCAGAATGTCTTTCTATCATTGATTGGCTGTTTATTATAAATCTCCCAAGAATCAAACGGAAGCTGATTGGCGGGACAAAATTGCATTGAAGAAAGCCTACTGTTTAATAAATGCTGAGATGTTTTCCTTTGGGAGATTGTAGGGAAAGTTTAGCTTCCCCTGTTGTTTTAGAGCAATCTCCTCTGTAAAGCATTATATCATTACTGTACATCCATTCAAGAACCATACAATGGGTATCACACTGTCACAATAGGCTTTATCACTACATTTAAATGTGAATGTTTTACTTTACTACTGATACCCGTTCCATCCAGGTTCGTCTACCAGGGATGTTGGACCGTCTCTCGGCCTAAAGAAGTCCAGCTCTCTAGAGAGCCTCCAAACTGCTATTGCCGAAGTTACGCTAAACGGGGATCTCCCCTTCCACAGACCCCGCCCCCAAATAATCAGGGGGCGGGGCTGCAACGAGAGCTTCCGGGCAGCTATAGACAAGTCCTACGACCGTCCAGCAACTGCAGATGATGAGGGGATGGACACATGTAAGGAACCACAGATTTACAGTGACTGGGAGACAGTCCTGTAACATGTTATTACATTTTACTATAGATATGGTTTTGGTTCATTTAATGGCATTTAATTGTAGATAAATTACACAATATTACATTATGGTTATTGAAGGAGGAATGATGTATGCTTTTACTAAAGTCTTGCTTGGCTCGTGTGCATGAGATGTGCACGTTGACTAACACTACAATTATATTTACTTTTCTTGTGGCAGCGACATCTCACTGACTGGGTGCCTAAACTAACCTCTACAGTATGCCAATATCAGGAGGTGTGAGTTTAAATTCCATGCTCATAAGACAGGAGATGTCATTATCTCTCCTTGACAGACCAGCTTCCTGTCATGAAGTAGACAGATAATGTCTCTACATGTACATCTCTAACCAATTGGTTTTTAACACTGATGTTAGCCAAGACATGAGGTGGAAAATAAGACTTTGCTGGCTTTTTATATCGTGAATGTCAGAAAACAAATCCTGAAAATAGTTCTAGATATTTGACATTATCCTTCTATGAGTAAGACACATTTGTGCTGTGTCTTACTGTATGCATTATAACTCATCATAACTCAAAAAGGCCTTTTTTATATCAGTCAAACTGAACGAAAGGTTCTTGGTTGAACTGATGGTAATGTTTTGCATCTTACAGTATACTCATATTGGCCAATATTAGAAACACCTCTCTAGTTTGACCTAGTTTGTATCATACGCCTCTCTCCTCACAATGAACATAGTGGGTTTTCCACTATTTAGAATTTTGTGAAAACTCTTGCTAGGTCTGATCAAATCTGGATTTTCATGAGCATTGAAACCAGTCTAGTATCTCAAACATGGCTGCTGTGAACCAATTAATGTTAAAATGCATGGTATTAATTATTATTTTATTTATTTATTAATACTTATTAATTTACATGTATGTGCATGTAAATAAATCATTCTTATTATGACAGTCATTACAGGTCTTCAGAACACGGTACAGGCTCCGACCATATGCAAGCTATATACTGTGTGTATGTACAGTATGTATATAAAGTGTGTGCGGTGGGGTAGCGCTCGACAGTGCAGCCGCACCAGGGCCCGAAACGCTTAAGGGCCCGTTGAGCCCAGCCCAGAACTGCATAATACAGACCATCGTAGCTCACAAGAACAATGCATTAATGATCGCTTCATCACGACCAACTAATATGAAACATGATCCCACTCATGGTTTTACCAAAATTATATTTTATTTTACAAATACATAATTATTAATGATATCTGAGTGTAATTATTACAATATATCAAATTATTTTACTTAACATTATGATATTCAATAGCTTCAATACCTACCACGTTAAGGTAATGAAATGCATTCTGGGATTTATATATTTAGGGCATTGTTGTTTCTATAGTTACACGAACTCCAGTTCTATGAATTTAGCGCTGACGCTGCTACTAAGCTACCAAATGCCAGCAGCTAATGCTATACGGCTTAACTCCGGCCACACTAGTTCATATGGAAGAGCTGATTATTTGATCACATTTGTTACAAGATGTTCTCTGAAGCACCTGGTTCTCAACAGTCAACATGATAAAATACAGCAAGACTAAATAGACTTTCGTTTCTGGTGTTTGAAAGGGAACTTACAGAGACCATATGGAGTCGAATTTACTAAATATTTGGATAAGCCATGGCAGCTAGTTCGTTATATGTCAACTTGTACATATAGGCTGTCCCAATTGCATCTTATTACATCTGTAATTTTTCTGTGTAGATTTTTGCCTATTGTTCATCTGTTAGGCTAACTAACATTTCTTTGGAAACCATGATCTGGCCTGCCGTTGAGCCTTTTCATAGCTGGCCCTTAAATTTGTTTTGCACTTGGGCCCCTCGTGATTACGCTACGCTTTTGAGTGTATGTGTGTATATATGTACTGTGTATGTGTATGTGTGTATGTATAAATGTACATGTATATATGTACATGTATGTATATGTATGTATGTATATGTATATATGTGTGTGTGTGTGTGTGTGTATATATATATATATAAATATATGTATATATATGTATGTGTGTGTGTGTGTGTGTATATATGTGTGTGTATATATATACACATATATATATATGTATATATATATATATATATATACATATATGTGTATATGTGTATATATATATGTGTATATAAATATATATATGTGTATATATATATGTGTATATAAATATATATATGTGTATATATATATATATGTGTGTGTATA
>JAODLL010002815.1:0-12132 GCA_026546735.1 Forbesichthys agassizii | reverse complement strand
TGTTCAAGAGGAAGACAATTTACACAGCAATCAAAACCAAAACAGTTGAGTATAAATACACTATTCTATATGCTATTATGTTGATTGACAAGTTCACTTAACCGTAACATTAGCCTACTGCTAACATAGCATTATGGGCACCCATACCGAAATTCTGATCTTTTAATTGACTCTAAACAGTTTAGAAGTGACATGCTAAGGGACATATACTTTAAAAACTAAAATATGCCTTAATAGTAGAGAAACTACCAGAACATATTTTTTCAGGTTGCCACAATGTATCAGGATTGAGCACACAATACCTACTTAAAAACTTGAAATCCGGAGCCATATACAACATCACCGTGGTAGGAGTGACGACGGCAGGGGAAGGACCTGAAGCCATTTTTATTCACAAAACCAAGCCAGAAAATACAGGTATGACTGTCTGTGGCATAGTCAGTCATACTATTGGAGCCATAGCCTTGTTTGGAGCATTTCCACATGTAGTGACTATTGAATAATACATTCTCTCCCAAATCAGTTTGGATAAGTCTGGCTATGCTGTGTGCTTTTCTTTTTACCTCGATAATGTGCACGTTTATCCTGCCACAATTTAAAAGGTGAGTTACTTTCAACGTGATCATCATTTTTGACAACACATATATGCAACATTTAATGGATTTTGCTGTATATTGCCATAATGACATCTGTTACAATATCTGCTATGAATGACTGTTTACGGTTCCTGTTTAATAAGGTTGTTTGATGTGTTCTGTACTCTCTAGAATTAAAAGGAAGATCTGTCCTCCTGTTTTAATGCCTGTTATTCTGGGCCCAGCCACATATCCAATAGACAACCAGGTACATGATAACGCTTGTAGAGAAAAATATGGTAACACTAAATTACCACCTGGTACTGGGTAAGTCGTGGGTAAGTATGGTGTAACAAAACATGTATTAAGCGTATGTATAGAGTATGATTTTAGAAATTACTAATACAATTCTGAGTATTTTACTATCATTATATCATTAATATACCTAGAATAACAATTTTGAAATCATTGTATTTGTAAATGTAATTATAGGTTATTTACAGGCATGATAGAGTACTAAGTGGGTATTTCCTGGAAATTTACAAACAGTAACATCCTTTAAGATGTCTCATTAATTTTACTTGTTAATGTAATTATAGGTTACTTATGTGTATGATACTGTACAAAGTGGGTATTTCTGAGTGTTTTACAATCAGAAACAGAACATTTTTTAAATGTATACATACACAATACAGTTACACCTCATATCCAATATAGCTACATATATTTACAAACACAGCCTAATATACACACGTTCTTCAATATTTATGTATACACACACACATACACAGTACAGTATGTACACACACATACACAACCTATCTACTAACATACATACATACATACATACTGTACCTGCATATATACACGAGTAAGATTTCTTATTCATAATACTTCTAGATGTAATTGTAGTTTACTTATACATTTTAAGTACGTTTAAGATGTTTCTCATCTGCTCATATATAGTATGTAATGTGCAGCACTGTCATCTCATTATTCCTGCTTCCTCGGGTCATCAGCCTTACATATGTGTCATTGTCTTCACACAATGGGTCCTGCATATAGCACTAGGTGTATTTGTTTAAGGTACTGGTAAACTTATTATGCACCCTGCAAGATTTTAATCTTCAATGGGTACCATCACCAGAATATTAAGAAATGAACATTCTATAACATGAAGGACAGATTATTTCCCTGTAATGTCCTGGAACTTCCTAGTAAGTACACTGCAAGTATTTCTTAGTACCTGTAATTTCCTGTACCTTTCTTGTAAGTATACTGTAATATAGGCAGCGCGGGCGAGAGAGAATAACACTGCGGTTTATGTCAAGTCCTTCACCTCTCTACTAATTAAAAAGTGACAGCTATTACTTACTATCAAAAATATATTAAAAAATAAATTACAACTAAATTACAACATTTTTGACTAACTCAGTGACCGCCCCCAGTGGCAAAGCCCCGGGGGTTGATGAGATCCGTCCAGAAATGCTAAAAGCTTTGGATGTAGAGGGATGTCTTAGATGACACTCCTATTTAACATCAGGTGGAAGTCAGGGACAGTGCCAAAGGAGTGGCAGACTGGGGTGGTGGTTCCCCTCTTCAAAAAGGGGGACCAGAGAGTTTGTGCCAATTACAAAGGTATCACACTACTCAGTCTCCCTGGTAAAGTCTACTCCAAGGTGCTGGAGAGGAGGGTTCGGTCAATTGTCGAACCTCAGATTGAAGAACAACAATGGAAATTCCGTCCTGGTCGTGGAACAACGGATCAGCTCTTTACTCTCGCAAGGATCCTGGAGGGGGCTTGGGAATATGCCCTTCCAGTCTACATGCGCTTTGTGGATCTAAAGAAGGTGTATGACCGGGTTCCTGAGAGATACTGTGGTGGGAGGTGTTGCGAGAGTATGGGGTGAGAGGGTCCCTTTTAAGGGCAATCCAATCCCTGGAAGTCCAAAGCGAGAGCTGTGTACGGATTCTCGGCAGTAAATCGGATTCGTTTCAGGTGGGGGTTGGTCTCCGGCAGGGCTGCGCTTTGTCACCAATCCTGTTTGTGATATTCATGGACAGGATATCCAGGCGTAGTCGTGGTGGAGAGGGGTTGCGGTTCGGTAGCCTGGGGATCTCATCGCGGCTTTTTGCAGATGATGTGGTCCTGATGGCATCATCGGTCCATGACCTCCAGCACTCACTAGATCGATTCGCAGCTGAGTGTGAAGCGGTTGGGATGAGGATTAGCACTGCTAAATCTGAGGCTACTCCAGGTGTGGAATAAGTCCTTACCCCAAGTGAGGGAGTTTAAGTTCCCCAGGGTCTTATTCGTGAATGAGGGGACTATGGAGCAAGAGATTGACCAGAGAATCTGAGCAGCGGGTGCGGTATTGCAATCGCTTTACCGCACCGTAGTGATGAAAAGAGAGCTGAGCCGGAAGGCAAAGCTCTCAATCTACCGGGCAATTTTTGTTCCTACCCTTACCTATGGTCATGCAGGGTGGGTCATGACAGAAATAACAAAATAACGGGTACATGCGGCCGAAATGGGTTTTCTCAGGAGGCTGGCTTCTCCCTTAGAATATAGGATGAGAAGCTCAGCTATCCGTGAGGAACTCGGAGTAGAGCCGCTACTCCTTCGCGTCGAAAAGAACCAGTTGAGGTGGTACGGTCATCTGGTAAGGATGCCCCCTGGGCACCTCTCTTGGGAGGTGTTCCAGGCACGTCCAGACCCAGGACTAGGTGGAGAGATTATATTTCCACTGGCCTGGGAATGCCTCGGGATCTCCCAGTCAGAGCTTTCCAATGTGGCTCGGGAAAGAGAGGTTTGGGGTCCCCTGCTGGAGCTGCTGCCCCAGCGACCAGACTTTGGATAAGCGGTTGAAGATCAATGGATGGATTACAACATTTTTTACTTTAATAGGCCCGACTCGCATATCAATTTGATACCAATTGATACTTTGATTCTAAGTACAATGAATAGGAAATCCTAAGGGATGTTCCTGTTTGTAAATTAACCGTAAATACCAACTTAGTACTGTATCATACCTGTAAGTAACCTCTAAGTACATTTGAAGTACAATGATTTTGAAATTATAATAATTAATTGTAATAAGTATATTATTTGTATAATATTGGTAAAATACTCAGTATTTAGCAGTAATTTCTATAATCCAACCCTATACTTACACTTAATTATTTTTTTGTTACACCTACTTACCAAGTACTTACCCATTAAGTACCGGGTGGTAATTTAAAGTGTTACCAAAAAAAAAAATACTAACCAGGTGACACAATTTAGAAAGTGTCCTAGGATTTTGCATTATGCTATTGTTTTCATTCACTTTGCTGAAGCTCTCTTTTGGCACAAAACAGCACAAGAAATGCCATTTCCTCAATATTTATGAAAGAGTAACCATTTCACATAAGGAATATACTGTATATCTAAAAGTGAAATAAATAAAGAAGAGAGCATTAATTGCAGCAAAGTCTAGTAGTCCGGTTGTTGGACTCCTGGTCGGAAGGAAGGAGTTTGAGGAAAACTACCCATTGGCCTACCCATAAGCATCCTAGAGCTAAATGCCTAACCCTTATGTAGTACTTGTATATTGTAATTGCAAATTGTAGTTGAAATCATAAGTAGTGCCTTCATGCAATCTTTCTAACATTGAGTGTTACATTTGTCAAACCCATGTGATTGTACCAGGAAATGTTGGAGATTAAAGAGGAATGCCACAAGCTCACCCTCCATCGGCCACAACTACCCAGCAAGGACATGGATGATACCACTGTCCTGGGAGAGGATTGTGAGACAACTGACCACAGCATAGAGGACCTGGAGGATGCTGGGATGATTGGGGGCTCTAGCGTTCAGGAGGGAACCTGTGATGACACTTTTAGCCCTGACTATAAAAGTCAGGTGCTGGTACATTCCAAAGACTTGGAGATGACCGATCTCAGACCGGGAGATAGTGAGATTGCCATACTCATGTATAGAAATGGGCTGGTCTTTGACATGAGAACATACTCCACAGAAGATGTGAGACTGCAAATGTTGGAGACTTCTATGTCAGCACTGTAAATGTTATACTTCATATTAAATGTGTAAGTAATTACAAGACGTTGTTGTTACCATAAATAATCACAAGACAATAGAATAGCGTTTTCTAGTATTTTTCAAGAATCTGTCTTTTTTTTTTTTGCTAGTAAACTGTATTATTGGAATAATGCAAAGTGCCGTTATTTTGTGTGCACCTCTGTTCTGAGGTGTTATTTAGCTGATAGATGATAAACGATGATCACAAGCAGCTTGGGGCTATAAAGAGGCTTAACTTTTTCCCCTGGCACAAACAATAATATAGTTAGTATATATCAATACTTTATAGTAAGTTTGCTTTGAATGATTATTAATGTCCAATAATAAAATAACACTCTTTCATTTGTATGCTGTAGAGACACACTGAAAGTGACTTCACTTTATTTTGTAGTTTCCTTTTCAATTCCTTAACTCCAGGAATTATGTTAAAATACTCAAGAGTAGCCGTAGGCTACTTGTATGAGTATACACGTTTTACATCAATACATTTACTTATACTTAAAATGTGTAGAGAAAATAACCAATAACCAACTAACAGTAATAGGACATATTCCAAGCATACTGCAGTTTATCATGTGACATCATCATGACAATATTGTAAAACTCTGTAAAATATCTATTAAGATCGTGGTCGATGTTCTGTAACTTCATATTTAAACAAACGTGGACATCAATGCAAGTGGTTAACACCTGACAGGACGTGGTCACAAAAAACATTGACCTTAAAACATTGTGTGAAACAACTTTCTTATGCATAAGCACTGTTTCGGTTACATTTTAACCTGCCCTTTGTGATTACAAAAATTTCCATTGGTAGGGTTTCTTATCTTTTTCCTTGTATCTGTTATGTGATATTTGGCCGAGGTGATCTTAGCAAGTATTTCAGCCACATATCTTACATCTCTCCACAATTTAAGATCTGCACAGACCATAATGAGTAGATTAAGATGTGATATGTAGCCTAATGTGTGGTAAACAAAGTACGCCGTAGTGCATTAATGCTACGTTGCGGAGAGAGTAGGGTGGCAGACTGGGTGTAGGGAAGGTGGCAAAAGCTGTGGGGGAGGATAAGGTGAAAGGGAGACAGACATTTGTTTGGCGTTCAACCAGGTGTTAGGGTGATAAGGCAGAGAGATGTTGGGAGTAGGGACGAGAAGGTAACGTTTTTTCGGTCTACAGGCTTGTATGCGCATATATTTGACCGTCTGTTTCAGTAAACGGACTGTGAGAGGCAGCAATGCGCTTTGATTGCGCCTAGTCAGCCTATTCTCAAACAGAAGAAGAAGGCATAGCCATAGGATACTGACGCTGTGGCGCGTCCTAGCGATCATAAAAGGTACGGCAGGCGATTATGACGCTCTAGCTTTTAATTTCAGCAGAGGACAACAAGCATGTACGGTAGCCCTTCGTTCGTTCAATGGCTGTCTGAACGGCTGACTAGATGCATTTAATAAATCATGAATTGGGCAGCTATGCCTTAGACCGTTTAGTGATACACTTGAAAATGCTATATGCGTATTTGAGTGTACTAGAAGATGGCGGAGTCAGATTGTGGGGATTTTGCTTTGAATCGTCCGCTGAACAGGTGAGGCCCATAATTATTGTAGAATTCGCTCGTACAGTAGATATGCTACGCGACGCGGTCCACGGCTGCAAGGGAACTTTACGAGCAACCGAGCTTGCTACAATTAAATAGTTCCAGGAAATACCGAAGATGTTGGCCTCTAGCATGCAGCCTCCACACTTTAACTTTTAAAGTAAATTCTGCCATTCGAATATCTAGGAGACTTATTGCTGCAGAATGACGTTATTAATTGCTCACCGATGCGTTTAGGTCTCATCGTTAACAGTTTTTCCACAATGCTTGTTCTAATGTATTGGATAACAGAGTAATTATTGTATTTAGCCTAGATACTACTGGGCTACATTTTAAAATGTATACATTTTCTATTTAAGTATGAATAGTTGTAGAACATTTTGAGAATCAAACACTTTTCTGTATTCTGGTGCATTCTTATGGAACAAATCGTGCATTTTTTGGGTGGAAATATAACATTAAACATTAAACTCTAAACATTAAATACAGGAACCCTGGCGCAATTAAAAATATTTGAAAACTAATGAAGTAAGGGTTATCCAGGGGCGATTCTAGGATCAGACTTTTAGGGGTGCTCAGCCCCTAATGAGAATGATTTGTAGGCCTTCTTACAAATACATCTCAATCACAAATGTCACCTTGTAGGCCTATCAATTTTTTATATAATAAACAATAATACATGTTTCTATGTTTACATTTGCACTGACGTCATGTTTAAACATTGGTGTGGGGATATATTGAGGGTGTAGAGGAGGCCATTGCTCTGCACTGCATTATCCATCAACAGGCCCTTTGCAGAAAATGCCTGAAGTTTGACAATATGATGTCTGTCGTTGTGAAATGCATCAACCAAATGAGATCCAGGGGCTTAAAGCACCGAAGGTTCTGTGCTTTTTTAGAGGAAATAGCGTCAGAATATGGGGATGTGCTCTACTTCACCGAGGTACGTTGGCTGAGCAGGAGAAACGCCTTGAAGAGATTTTTTGAGTTGAGAGCAGAAGTAAAAGCCTTCATGGAGAAGGATGGCGTGGCTGTTCTTGTGCTAAGTGATCCCAAATGGCTCACGGACTTAGCTTTTCTTGTTGATATCACACATGAGCTTAATGTACTGAACAAGAAGCTACAAGGTCAGGGGCAACTTGTCAGTGCCGCCTATGACAACGTGAGAGCATTCTCCACAAAACTTGTGTTATGGAAAGCCCAGCTCTCTCAGACAAACCTTTGCCATTTCCCAGCATGCAAGGCACTCGTGGAGGCAGGCACACCATTCAGTGGTGAGAAGTATGTTGATGCCATTTTGAAGCTACAGGAGGAATTTCAGCACAGATTTGCAGACTTCAAGACACACAGAGCCACATTTCTAATTTTTGCAGACCCCTTCTCCTTTGATGTGCAAGATGCCCCTCCTGTTCTTCAAATGGAGCTCATTGACCTGCAGTGCAACTCTGACCTCAAAGCCAAGTTCTGGGAGGTGAGTGGAAAAGCAGACAAGCTTGGGCAATTTTTGAGATAATTGACCCCCAGCTTCCCTGAGCTTTCCCGAATGTTCAAGCGGACAATGTGCCTTTTTGGGAGCACATACTTGTGCGAAAAGCTCTTCTCCACCTTGAACTTCAATAAGTCCAAGTACAGGTCCAGACTTACTGATGATCTTCAAGCGACACTGAGGGTCTCAACTGCTTCCTCCCTCAAGACAAATGTCGCTCAGCTATGCGAGAGGAAGCGCTGCCAGGTCTCTAGCAGCAAGGAGTAGGCAAGAGAAGCCATGTTCAGAAGAACAGCTGATGTTCTTCAATGTTCGATTCATGTTCCAGACAATTCATGTTCAGAAGAACCCATTGAGGTTAAAGAACTGTTAATAACTGCTAATAAAGACGTTTAAATCTGAATACAGCAGATATAGAAGACTGAAGAAACTACACATAGTTGCTGACTAGAGAAATCTAATTATTTTATTACTGATTTATTTACTTATTAATTCTTAATTTATTTATTTTTTCATCTTATTTTGTGTTAAAAAATAAAGACATTTGAGAAGATTGGATTTTTTTTTAAACAAAGCTTTTCTTGTGGAATACCCGATGCGGCCCAGCCTCACCCAGACTCTGCCTCCAGCGGCCCCAAAGTAAATTAAGTTTGAGATCCCTGGTCTAAAGCATTCTGTATTCTTTCAAATTTTATGCTGAGTCAACACATACATATAAGCATGATTTACTTTTTTGTCGTCTTTTCCTTTGGGTAAGTTACCTCTTTAAATGTGCATGTGGCACTAGGGATGTCACAAGAACCGATACTTCGGTACCAAGTCGATGCCAAAATTCTGAAAACATGACTGAGATCCAACCTAGGCGGCAACCGGATTCTGGGTGAATGTTTACGTGACCTAGTGATGGAGGGTATTGAACCTAAATATATTGGGATATTATTTTTGGTCAATATCGCCCAGCCCTAGGCATAGGCCTATTTAATATTTTTCAACATGGGCCGGATTTAACCTATACTCTTCTGTCCTCTTTTCTTTGGGGTAAGTAAATATGCATGTGACATATTAAAGTCAATGGTCAATTAATTAATTCTAATTAATGTATCAATAGCTCATATGCTAATGTAAAAAACCTTCATATTCAAAACATCTGTTTTGGGATGATCTATTCTAGGCTTAAATAGCTAACTTAAAACTAATAGTCTACAGCATTCTGGACATAGCCTATTCTACAGTTGAGCGGCCCCAATGTGTCTTCCATGTTTTTATTGGGGGGGATACACTTCTAAATTTATTTACACTGAACAAAATTATAAACACGTGTTTTTGCCCCCATTCATCATGAGCTGAAATGTCGAATTCTTTCTATGTACACAAAAGGCCTATTTGTTTTAAATATTGTTCACAAATCTGTCTTAGTTATCACTTCTTCTTTGTCAAGATAATCCATCCAGCCTTAGACTGGCCACAATAAAAGGCCACTCAAATGTGCAGTTTCACTATATTCGTGGAGATCCGAAAACCAGTCAGTATCTGGTGTGACTACCATTTGCCTCACTGAGTGCAACACATCTCCTTCGCATAGGGTTGATCCGTTTGTTGATTGTGACCTGTGGAATGTTGGTCCACTCCTCTTCAATGGCTGTGCGAAGTTGCTGGATATTGGAAGGACCTGGAACATGCTGTTGCATACGCAGATCCAGAGCATCCCAAACATGCTCAATGAGTGACTGTTACGACCGGGCTCATGGGCCGTAAACTAAAGAAACACAATTTTTAAACTAACAGAATAACAATTAGGTGTGAATGTCTGTAGGTGTATGTACTGAATATATGTGATGCGTGTTGCATGCTAACACAACTAAGAAACAAACCAAACCACAACGAGCATGTGTGGTGCCAGGAGGGTCACCCCGGCAGTGTGCTGCAACCTATATAAGTGATCTGCCCAGGTGCACTTAATTAGCCTAATTAGGACCTATACAGCCAATAAGGACCACAGGCCTGCTAAAACAAGGCAGGGCTGTCACCGTGACATGTCTGGTGAGTATGCTGGCCATGCAAGAACTGGGATGTTTTCAGCTTCCAAGAATTGTTTACAGATTCTTGCATCATGGGGCCGTGTATTATCATGCTGCAACCTGGGGTGATAGTCGTGGATGAATGGCACAACAATGGGCCTCAGGATCTCATTACGGTATCTCTCTGCATTCAAAATGCCATCAATAAAATGCACCTGTGTTCATTGTCCAGAACACACGCCTGCCCATACCATAACCCCTGGGCCACTCGATGCACTACATTGACATCAGCAAACCACTCACCCACACGACGCCATACACTAGACTGCCATCTGCCCTGCACAGTGAAAACCGGGATTAATCTGTGAAGAGAACACATCTCCTAAGTTCCAGACACCATCAAATGTGAGCAATCGCCCACTCATTGTCGATTACGGCAACGAACTGCAGTCAGGTCGAGACCCCGATGAGGACAACGAGCATGCAGATGAGCTTCCCTGAGACGGTTCCTGACAGTTTGTGCAGAAATTCTTTGGTTATGCAAACCATTTGTTGCAGCAGCTGTCCGGGTGGCTGGTCTCAGACGACCTTGGAGGTGAAGATGCTGGATGTGGAGGTCCTGGGCTGGTGTGGTTACAAGTGGCCTGCGGTTGTGAGGCCGGTTGGATGTACTGCCGAATTCTCTGAAACGCCTTTGGAGACGGCTTATGGTAGATAAATGAACATTCAATTCACGGGCAACAGCTCTGGTGGATATTCCTGCTATCAGCATGCCAATTGCAGGCTCCCTCAAAGCTTGCGACACCTGTGGCATTGTGCTGTGATAAAACTGCACATTTTTGAGTGGCCTTTTATTGTGGCCAGCCTAAGGCACACCTGTGCAATACTCATGCTGTCTGATCTGCATCTTGATGTGCCACACCTGTGAGGTGGATGGATTATCTCTGCAAAGGAGAAGTGCTCACTAACACATATTTAAACAGATTTGTGAACAATGTGTATTATATCTTTGAGTTCAGCTCATAATGATTGAAGGCAAAAACAAAAGTGTTGCATTTATAATTTTGTTCAGTGTATGTATTCGAACATGTTTATAAAAGGGGGAAAAAAGGATTTAAGAAATGTTTATTTTGTATTTTTTTTAAATATAAAAACAACTAGAAGCTAACCGGTTTTACCATTTGCTAGGACATGTTAAATTAGAAGCTAGATAATGTGTGCATGGTTTACGATTAGGTGACATCCCATGTAAACCGGTAACCCGAAATGTTCAATCGGAAAGATTCCATTCGGAAAGGCACAAAAGTGTCCGTGTAAACCCAGCTACTGTTATGGCTGATCGGTGTATGTAACTATGGCTATGTATCTTGGGACTCAAGACGTTGTGACTTCAGGCGGTCAGGTAAGTATTTGTGCATGCACAATTAAATGCTGTGTAACTCTGCTTGGAAGTTTATTTTCCTATTGTGTAAATATGCTTCCCAAAAAGGTAGACTTTTAAAATGCTCCATAAATTATACTAGAATTTACACAATAGACCTTGTAGGTATCATTCTGTATGTATGTTGAATGTAATAAAGAAAGTGAGTGAAGAAAAATGGGCACCAACTGACAAACAACACAGACATGCTGGCAAGAGACACATTACACAGAAGAACAAAAGTAAATTATTAAGGAGAAGACACTGCTCAGAACTGGACACAATAGTTCTGCTACCTCTGAAAGTAACGATGCTCTTTCCTTTCCAGTATGGCTAACAAGAATAGCACACTACGTTGTACATTCTCAGCCCCAAGCCACAGTGCCACACTTCTGCAAGGTTTGTCCTTTCTTCGAGCCCAGGGACAACTGCTGGATGTTGTGCTGGCAATTAACGAGGAGCGCTTTCAGGTCCACAGAGCAGTGTTGGCCTCCTGCAGTGACTACTTCAGGTTAGTGGTTATCTCATCCGACTGTTATACACTTGAGACAGGTGATGTCAGTGATTCACCGAATTTTTTTTATGCCAATGCCGATTACTGAGTTTTAGTCTGCAATATCGACCAAATGCATATTCCAATATTATACATTATGAATTATACATGGGTGGCAGTGAAAGTCAGGGGCCTCGACGGACCAAACCCGAGCGGCAGAAGCTGGCTCTGGGGACGTGGAATGTCACCTCGCTGTGGGGGAAGGAGCCAGAACTTGTGCGGGAGGTGGTGCGCTACCATTTATATCTGGTGGGGCTTACCTCTACGCACAGTCTTGGCTCTGGAACCGTTCTCCTGGATAGGGGATGGACTCTGTTCTACTCTAGAGTTGCCCAGGGTGTGAGGCGCCGGGCGGGTGTGGGGATACTAGCAAGCCCCCGGCTGAGCGCCGCTACGTTGGAG
>JAODLL010002814.1:0-12134 GCA_026546735.1 Forbesichthys agassizii | reverse complement strand
AGATAATCCATCCACCTCACAGGTGTGGCACATCAGGATGCAGATCAGACAGCATGAGTATTGCACAGGTGTGCCTTGGCTGGCCACAATAAATAACTGGCCAAGATCTTCCCTTCGACTCGTCCCAAGATAGCTCCTTTCCGGCTGGCTCGACTTGACTACCGTAATTTCCTGGCTGTTAACTGTACTGTTTATTAACCACAGGTCAGTATTTTATGTAGTTTTTAGAAATAAACTTGTCTATTAAGCGCACCAGTGTATTAACCGCATTTTTTTCAATGTTACGTCATCGGGTTGGAGATATTTTTATGTAAAAAAATGTAAAAAGTCGGACACCAACCACTTCAATATACCGGTATGCTCTAGCTAGGCTATGCAAATTATGGTAGGTTACCATTGTTTGCTACTGTGTTATTAACAAGTCAAGTCACCACCAAACATCATGGCTAAAAGAAACAACGTTATTAATCATATTAAAAAATCTGTGCTTGCAGGATATACGTGAACATGCTCACGATATGTGTATTTTGTGAAGCTTCCTACTCAGTCTATACTAATGCCAGGGGGATTTACTTGGATTTCACTCAAAAAAGGCCAACTCATTATACTTTTCTGTTATTCATTTATTTCCAAGCTCAGTTTGGGTTTCTAGCGGTGGCCAGGTAGTAGGCATATCCATTAGTCAGTAGTTAAAAAAAAACCACACAAAATCAGATTTCAATTCTGTTCATAAATTATTTCCAAATTCAGTTCACCCTGAAAATATAATCTGCTGTTATGTTTTGGGTCCAAAAGTACCCAGAAACAACCCACAAGGGCTCAAAAGATACAAATACCAAAGTACAAAAGTATGAATACTGAAAACTACCCCAAAGTACCATAGACATCACAGTGCAGCTATCCAAACTATTTGGATTGTTTTGGTTCAAGGTATCTGTACTGATAACTTGTATACTTTTTGCCATGCCTGTCTCCTGGGTTGTCCCTGCGTCTCTCTGCCTGCACTTCTCCTCCCAACCTGTGGATGTCCCCACTGTCTCCACTGCTCCATGTGTATGCCTCACCTGTCCCCAACCTGTAGTAATTCCTTCATGTGTGAAATACCCTGTTTTCTCTCTCTTTGATGATAGTGTGCTTGCATTGCATTTGAAAAGCACTGGTTTTTATCCCTACCATATCATCAGCTTGCCTGTTAGTAATTCTGAGATATAGATGTCTAACCCCTACATACTGAAAAACTGTACTCACTATATTGTGCTGGCTGAAATTGATAAATTACATAAGTAGTTGCAGGCATTCACACTTACTTTATAAGCCAAGTTAAATGATATGATATGATGATAAATGATGATGATATAATGGTTGTTATATTTTAATAGTGTTATTAGTAAAAGGCAGCATAATTCAAAATAACACATTGACTACATAACCTTAAAAAACCCAAAACTGTCACTTAATTTAACATTAAGTTATGCACTGTAAATTATTTACATAAACATTCCCCATCCTACAGGTCTAAACAGACAAAGCCTTCATTTCACACATCACTCGTCTGGTCTCATTACAGGCCATAGAATACCATTTAGTTTTATCAGTTGCAGCACACTGATTGTTGCCAGATGGTTCTCCTGTTGAACTGAACAGTTTTGCCCTGTTTATTTGTTTGCTTGGCGTACACTTTTGGATGTTGGTACAATAAAATGTAGAAACAAAATAGCTAAAATGTAGTGAACTAACTTTGCCGTGTTGCTGTAGCTTAGTTTGCTACATTTCTCTTGGGGTTTCTCTTCCTTGTAGTGAAGCTTCATTTAACGTAGAGTAACTGGTAGCTCAGCTCACTACATTTTCAATGTAGCTTGCCCAACACTGCTTTTCATAACATATAATGTTTTATAGCAGGCCCATGTCGGCCTATTTATTGTAGACTATCATTAATGACATCGTTGGGGAGTGCGGGAACAAAATATTATTGTAATGACGTAATTACAAATGCATTGTTGAACTTTTATTTTGAACTGAATAGCAAGAAACTACGACTTCTTCTTTGCTAAACCTCTCCTGCCTCGGAGGAGTTTCTGCTGGGGCCGACTGGGCTTATTTTACTCGTACAGTCAGGTCGGGCTTGACGGTCGGTCCATACAACACCTTAATCAGACTCAACCATCTGGACAGACGGTTTGATCGTAGTACAGTGTGAGAGCTACAATCGGCCATGATCATTTTCGTTGTACAGTGTACAGTATGCACATCTTAAGGTTACCATTGTAAGGCTTGGAGGGGTAGGATCCAAACGCACGACTAACAAGCAAAAGATTAAGATGCAAAAAGGTTCCATCCAGAGCCGTGGGAAACAGGAATATGCACTATAGATTACAATCATCGACAAGCGACTGGGGAAACACATGAGTTTAAATACAAAGAGACAACAAGGGTGGTGGAATTAATTGAACAATCAACATGGGGTCAGAACAGAGACAGGCAAAACATGGACTGGAACATACAACAGACATAAAGCATTAGACTGGGAACATATCATGACATCCATTAATACCAGTTACAAAATAGTGTGTTTCAATTAATCTGGTATACACTGGATAGACACTAAACCTAATTTTAATGACGTCAGACACTTTTGATCTGACTCATATGAGGCACAAATAGACATTATCCAAAATAACTAGACAAAGCTTTAGGTGTATGTGGTGCATCTTATGAAATGGGTCGCCTTTCTAAACAAGACTTGCATATTAGAAATATCAGCACAAATATCTAATTTTGCATTATTATTATTATTAACAAGTTTGGTTGAAGTATGGAGCATTGTTTCTGATGTATAGTTTATGGCTGATAGAATTAGTTCTTGGTCACAGTAATGGTGGAGAGGAGTACCAACACAGCCACCTCTGGGGAAAACACCTGTGGCCCTGTACAACTAGTAATTCATTTGCAGAAGCTGGGAGATCATTTGCATAAAGTATGAATCTAAATATGAACGTTCTGAACACTTGCTGCTAACTGGTCAACAATGAAATTCTATAATAACCACATTTATTTAATGTATAGATCTGTAAATACTATAGATTTGTAATTAATTTATGTGCATTTAGCATTTTGCTGTATTTTGCTTTTGTTTTGCTATTTTTTGTAATCATGCTCCAAAAGCAGAAGTGTCTGCAAACCATATTTTATTATATATTATATATTATATAGTGTATATATAATATATTATTTTATATTTAAGACTAAAGAACAATATCACATTCTTTATTACTTTAGGGCTGTACAGTACATGTCATGTAAGTGTGTGATTTCCCCAAAAGAAGAAGAAGCTATGCACAAACCACCACAACAACACATGTATGTATACGTGCTGTACTGAGAATAATAATATGATGTCTTTCTCACCACTCTACCTTTTGTTTTAGTCCTGTCTGCTGGTGCATGCCACGGTGTTGGGCGTGCAGAAAGAGTATCTGGGCCACAAGAAGAAGAAGCTACTTTGTTCTGTTCTGTGAGAGTGTTTTGTTTGACCTCCTTTCCACTTCCTGTTTTCATGGAAGGGTGGATTCCTCCCTCTGTGGTCCCTTCTGTGGGTTTTTTCTTGCTCAAAGGGATGAGCAGGTTAAGGGAGTGTCATTTGTTTCTATGTATGCCATATCCCGTGGCAGAACCCCGGAACCCATAAAAAGATGAAGAACATAAGAAGAAGAAGCTGCTATGTGTACAAACCACCACAACCTCACATTTATGACTTGGTGATTTTTTTTTTCTCACCACTTCCATTTGCTTTTGGTCCTGTCTGCAGGAGCATGCCATGTTGTTGAGGTGCAGAAAGAGGAACTGGGCCAGCAGATACAATCTCTAATGCAGACAGAGGAGCTCTGCTGCAGCTCCAACTTTCCCTGGGTCTGGCCAGGACCACATTTTTTTAACCTGCCCTTAGGCCTTGAGGCTGAGAGGTTTCGGCGGGACGTTTATCAAACCTGTAAAGTTTGGTGCATTTCTGACCATGTACACAAAAGTTATACCAACTTCCTGTTTCATGGCGAATCATGTATTTTCCACGCCACGCCACGGACACACCCATCAGTGAAAACTCACCATTTGTACAAATTTTAATCACCATAGTGTTTACATTGCACTGAGCAAATTTGGAGTCGATTGCATTAATTCCCTAGGAGGAATTCGTAAGTACAGAGCTTGCAAAATGCCAAAAATGGCCGTTCAATTCAAAATGGCCGACTTCCTGTTGGGTTTAGAGACTTGCTTCAAGAGACTTTCTTGTACAACGGCATGTGTTATATATACCACAGAAATGTTGTACATCTCGGGGAAAGTGAATAGGTGTGCCACTTTGTAGGGGGCGCTAGCGAGCCATTTTGCCACGCCAATGCACGACACCCATAGAATATAAAATTGTTCGCCCAGAGACATGTCTACAAAGTTTGGTGAGTTTTCGTTCATTTTAAGGCTGTCAAAAGTGCGATCAAACCGCAGAAAAATAAAAATAATCTGAGCAGTTTCAATAGGGTCCTCGCACCCTTGGTGCTCGGGCCCTAATGATCAAGACAACACAAGCTGCACAGGCTACTGGAAAGCCAATATTAACCTCCCAATCACTTCCAATATGTTATGGAATGGTTGATAGCTTAGTCCTACTACCCCTCTGCTTCTGAATGACATTTCAATTGTGTTGGGCCTTTCTCTTCCGACTGAGGTGTTTATATGGAGTTTTTTCATTCTTGTTGGGCATTTAACCTTATTCAAATCAGAAAAGTTAGGATCCATGTAAATGCAGCTACTTTGACTTAGCCAGCCACTACCTTGTTATTAGCTGAATGGGCTATTATTTACATTCTGATAGCCTGTTGTGTCACGCTTCCCACATGGGTTACTTATAAATTGGATCCATCAGCAACCAAACCTATGTGGCTATACAGCACAGGCACCAAAGAAGAGTTGAAAGGAGAAATTAAATCTGAATGATATTTAATAAAAGAGCCCTAATGGGGAAAGCAGGGAGATCCGGAGCTAAAGGTTTATGGTACACTAAAAGAACAAGTGTTAAGATCTTACACAGAAAGCCAAAAATATTACTTCTACTAGAAACATGTCTAAACAGACAAAGCTTTCATTTCACACATCCATCGTCTGGTCACAGTACAGTCAGCAGAATACCATCCAGTGTTATCAGTTAAAGCACATTGGTTGCTAACCGAAGGTTCTCCTGTGTTCCAGTAGCTGTGGGAAGAACTTGATGGTTAGATAATAATGAACACACTGTATGATTCATGTTGTTATAATAGTTTATTCTTACCTTGTAGTCAGATTAGTTCCATCAATCCAGTGCCAACTCCCTGTGTCTCTATTTGTCAACCCAATCCAGTAGGCATTGGTTATTCCAGCGGCATCAACATCAAATGTCCCCTTAATGAATTCCTGATATAACATTAACAGATATATTTTATAATAAATCCTATAGATGTTAACATGCTAGGTTGCCATGTTTATTATATATCAAAACATCTGGGGTGAACACTAACCCAATAATAATACATTTTATCCTGTCAATCCAGCAGGCATACCTGCCAATTGAAATAATTATATAACATTTATATTGTAAAAATATCCAACACACTGAATGTTTCTATCTTTATACATAATCTATTAAAAATGAATACTAACATGACACCAATAATACCAACTACCTGTATATCAGTCTGTTTATTAAAACACCCCTATCCTACATTCTGCTGTATTTACCTGTTCTTCTTCACTTCCTATGACAACCAGATCTGCATTCCATCGTCTGCAGTACTCTCTAGCACTTATCCAGGTCTTCCATTTGGTTTTAGATGTATCAAACATTGCATAACAACTGTTGTCGTATTGTAGCCAGCCGGTCTTACAAGGAAAACATTCTGAAACACAGGAATATGACCAAACAACATTCATGCTTTTGTGATGTAAAAATAAACTTGTAGTGATTTCTACTTACCAGCCGTATGTTTATTTATGTAGCAGTAATTATTCAGAGTCCACTGTGCACGTGCGAAGTAGAGATCATTTGAAGCCCTGTTGATGTTCACTATTTGTTCCTTTAAAGTCCTCTTCTCTTTCTTCAGCTCCTGGATTCTTGACGTCTGTAAGACAGGCCTATTCAAGTGGCAGCCCGCAGGCCAAATGCGGTCCACCAACTGCCCCCATGTGGCCCACGAGGGTATTGCAACCTTGACCACTACACTAGTTTAATATACTGTAGAATCACTATACAAATCAAGTAAATATATTACTGTAAATTAGTTATTAACTGTTCTACAGCCAAGACATCATGACATAGCCTGTTCGTAAATGTAACGTAGTAGTCCAGACCTAATTATCAATGCCATGAACTGAGTCTGAGTGACAAGTGTGAGATACAGTACATGTGTGCACATAGCTCCTGTTAGTGAGGATAGTGGTCGGGTGTGGTTCTAGTCACATTTGAACCCATACCGGTAAGGATACCTGGAATTTGGTTCCAGTAGTCTACCGAACTATAATTGTTTTTGTTTGTGTTTTTGTCTTCTTTGTCTAACAAATGTAATTTCAGGTTTTGAACCCCGCATTGCAAACTGGACGCATGTGGGCGTGACTGATATTTTGTTGTGCAAAAGCCAATATGCCAGAGAGACTTGGAATTAACGGCATCCTATATATTTCTATAGAAAACCTTTTCCATTGACTTGACACATTAAACATTAACCAAGCTGCAGGGTGGATTCTATAGGCGCTCATGTAAATAATTGCCGAAAATATGTTTCTTTCTTTTTAAAAGTGAGTCAATTAGCAGACACTTGTAGCCAAAGTGTCTGAAAGTACACATTTGAGTAGCCGGTTGGCAAATACATCAGTTATCATAACACTGTAGCAAACACTTTAATTATATAAGCACAGGTGGGTCCACCTGCTGGACATTTCAGGCAGTTAAAATGATTTTATTATTATAGGAAGGAGAAAGTGGTGTGGAACTGGGGCTATCAGGATGTTGTTTGTAGCAGCCAGTAGAGGGCGTTGATTTATGACTGCTTTCCTCAGGCACGCTGCTGCAACTGTACCACTGTATGAACATCACCTACTGCACCAAAATAGTCTCAATATTAATAATCATAATGATACATTATTTAAAGTTACGATGAAGCACAGCTATACAATGTACCATTACAGGCAAAACAAGGTTTACATATTTGCTTTAAATAATTCAATGATTTGGAACCTTTGGTACAGTGGTACAGTTGTTCTGTATACACAGAAAACTTTTTCTCCCACATTAAGATATATTACATGTGACTGCAAAATGTAATGTATCTGTTATATGCCTTGTTTATGGGGCAAATACGTTGGTGCTAGCTAGAAGGTAAGTTTCTAGGTGCATAGATTAGACAGCATATTATGGTTTATTTACAAACAGTTGACACTTTCTCAGCAATAGTGTAACCCTCAGCTATACCGTCATGACACGAACACATTTTGAAAGATTTATAACTGGCTATGACAGATATCTTTGTTCAGATGTTTTATGGTAATGTAGACATCTGCTGGCGAAATGGAGTCATTATTTCTCTTGGTTATATATTTAGAAGACAATTGATATTTTCTCATTTCATAACAATTTTTATATAGGTTGGTTTGCATTTTAAACTAATTGATCATTCAACGTATTGTAGTTGTAACCTATTATATACATGTTCCTGTATGAATGTAAATTTGTATTAATGTTGTTTCAATCATTTTAGCTAATCATTTATTCATCCACCACCCCACACCAGATTTGGCTTTACTTACCAACAATGAGTCACAGGTTGCTACAAAAAGAAAACAAAAATAAATAGTAATTGTAAATTGTAATATGAGCTAGTATAAACACACACAATGATGTCAATATGCACATGTAATGCCAGGTTCAGACTACACGACTTTAAAAGTTAATAGATCGATGTGCAGACCACACTACACGACTGTCTCTCTTGTAATCTGGTTGTCTTGACATCGTTGTGTGATTCACACTACGTGACTGATCAGGGACAGGAGGTCACACACTACAAGGAACATTATTTAAATCACAATATTTCCCACCACTGATGTGGTTAGAATTGTTTAAAGTAATTTGAATCAAATATGAAGCATTATCATCAAGGGGTACGTGTTTCAGAGAGACTGAATTATTCCAGTATCTGCATGTTTCTTCAAGCAGTTCAAATGATTACAAAGGCTTTTACTCCTCCCCCCTATTTTCATCTCGTCCTTGTATTGTGCCGTAGTCATTACCAATCACAACACCGCTCACACTACAGGATTTGGACTCCCCGACAGGTCCAGATACAATTTGCTAAATATCCAATCGGGCCTTGCGACGTCTCGCCGACATGTCGCAGACACTCTCAGCTCGCGTTGTAAGCAATTCACACTACACAATCGTTACTCACGGGAACAAATTGTGATTCCCCTCCGAGTTGAGGCTTTCGTCTGCGAGCTCAAAAAACTCGTCTGCGAGCTGAAAACTGGTTTAAAATGGTGTAGTGTGAACCCGGCATAAGCCACTCACAGTAGTAGACACGGAGGCCCATGTTGGTGGACAACAATATTATACAGACGATCCCCAAACCCAGTGCCACTGGCTGAATGTTATGATGGCTGCAGGCTGGCTTTCCAGCTGAAAATGATCAACGAGAACATTTATTATAAGTAGAGTGATTTTGTCAACAATCTTTTCAGCTACTTGTCATTGCACATACAGGGCAAGGATCAAACATTGCCAATGGTTTCTCTGTTGTCACTAGCCATCCAATCTAATGCCCCCGTTTTACAATTTAGCAGTGTACGTGTGGATATAGCCAAAGACACTTCAACACACATTACAACCCTACACAGATATACTGTGAGTAACATGACACATCTTGTTTAAAGACAAGTATATTCCATATCATTAACCGCAAGGCTACATGTTCAGGGAGTCTTTAAATTGGCTTTATGACTTTTTGCAACAATATGTCACACTGCACACCAGCATCTCAGACTGAAACAAAATGCTTTGTTGGCCACACACAAATACCTAAATACATACATTCACACACACACACAAATACATATATAAACCATACACGCTTATCTGTGGTCGGGTCGCTCAAATACAGAAACTACGCATAAAAAGCAAGGGCATTTGTGGGATCAGCTTGGGTGTGCTGTTAATGCCAGAATGACCAACACAACCACGTTGACTGACTTGAAGAATAGGATGCCATCCCACAGCTGTGTGTGACCATGGTGACCAGCATGAGGAGGTGCCAGGCTGTTGAGGCTGTGTATGGTTCTTCCACACGCTACTGACGCTTTTGTGTGTTACATTAATACATAGTTACATTTCCAATATGTTTTGTTTCTTCAGACTTCAATCATCTAATCCACCAAACAACACCAAACAAGAGTCAACAGCAAAGAAGAGCTGGCATTGTCAGTGAGGATTTATCAATTTTTCATGGGTGCAACCCACATACTCAGCTCTGCTGCTCATCCCACAAATGCATGTTCTTTACTAATGTGGCAGCATTTAAAAGGGAAATAATCAGGCTTTGCAATGGTATAAGATGTATTGCCAAGAAGCATAGTTAGAAGAAAGAAATAATTTACCAAACACAAATTTCATTACTTTTTGTATTATTTTTACATAATACTTACAGTACATACAACAATTCCGAAGATGTTGGGACAGTATGGAAAATGCTAATAAAACCAAAAATGAAGTCATTAGTACATTGAATTCACCCTGTACTTATTTGGAAACAATACAACAACCCGTTATGATAGTTAAAGTTTTTAACATAGTTTCTGGCTTTTAAGTGTACCAGGACCTCCTTCCCCAAAATGTTACGATATATTTATCACAACAGTGTTCTGGGATCTAATAATTTAAAAATGAAGCACTAAACCACAATAATAATAGATTATAATAATAGAAATAATAATCTACTTTACATTACTTACCATTCCCATAAGCAGTGTGGCCAGTTCTGACATGCATGTCTATGTCAACATATTCAGTGTCATCCTGCTGTATATCTGGAAGGCAGGGAGCTCATAGTTTATAGATATAAAATGTATATTTAAGAGTGTATAATAAATATGCTACCAATTGGATTAATAGGATTGTGTGATGTACAATCCAATCCAATCCAATCCACTTTATTTATATAGCACATTTTAAAACAACTAAGTTGACCAAAGTGCAAATACTGTACATCCCATAAGTACATAACAACAAACAACAACAAATGTACACAGAGTAAACACCACAACAAATAGGAGCACAGTATAGCATATGATTAATGCATTTCATTAAAAGTGTATTGGTAAAAACAGGTTTAGATACAATAAAACACACACACATATACTACTAAATATCAATATAAATTGATATTTGGAATACAGTAAAAACTACAATACTTAATAATTATGGTATTTTTAAAAATGGTTCTTAATTTCTGTTTTAATTTTAATTTGATATATTTTTAGTCTGCCCATGCTGTATATATTAGCCTAAAACGCTGAGTAAATTATAGTAGGTTCTATAAAATATTGTAAACATAATTCTGAACACAAACCTCATAGGTCAATATAACTCAGCATTCCTTATTTTAAATGCCTCCTACTGTGCTTTGGAGTCATCCTGGACTATCATGCTCAGCCAACATCGCCGCAACCTGTGCCTGTATTCACTATACAAAATCAGAAGGATAAGGCCGTTCCTTACAAGGGAAGCAACACAACTGGTCCACACTCTAGTAATTTCCTGCCTGCAACTCGTTGATAATCAGACTACCTACAGTATGTGTTCAACCAGACCCTTACAGCGTGTTCAAAATGCCGTATGTAACCAACCCGAGGTCTCCCATGTAACCTCCTTCTTCCGAGAACTTCACTGACTCCCCATTACAGCTCGCATCCAATTCAAGACAATAGTTTTGGCCTACAAGCCAAGGCAGTAAAGATTACTGCCCCAAGCTACCTCCAAGCAATGGTCCGGTTCCAGACCCCAACAGGAAGCATTTCGGTCTAGCACCTCGGCTGGCACCGCCATCGCTGCAAGGTCTCAAGACTCGCTCATCAAAGTCTAGACTGTTTTCTGTCCTGGCACCACAATGGTGGAACGAGCTACCGGCAACAGTCAGGGCTGTTGAAACACATATCTTCCTCAATATACTAAAGACACACAACTTTACAATCCACTATCATATATAACAGATATCTGCACTGTAAATTTAACTATTCGTAATGAATTGTGACTAGCCATACTTTTTATTCAAGATATCTATAACATAATTTTGAATAGTCAAAACAGCAGTTAAAGATATTTGACTAGTCAAAACTGAATTACAGATATCCACATTGATGTCACTGAAATAGATACTCGACTGGTCATACATCCCAAATAGGAATTGCAGATATCTGTAATTTAGTTTTGACTAGTCTAAATAATAGTTGCAGATATATGTTTGAATAGCAGGACAATCAGTCGTAATCTAAAACTCATATTCCAGACACCCGTAATTAAATGTTGACTAGGCAGAATTAGAGTTGACGATATCTGCGAATTGAGAAATCTCCAATCAAAATGTATTTGAAAATCTCTAAAACTTGCTAACAGATATCGAGAATTATATTATGACTGTCTGCAATTCCAGATTTAGATACTGTATCTTAAATTTAATTCGGACTAGTCAGAATTCCAGTTAAAGATATCTACAATTGAATTTGACTAGTTAATAAAACGTTATTGAAGATCTCTTAAAAGCACGATTTAAATATCTTAAATTGAATGGGATTTAAGATATTTTGAACGGTAATTGTGACTATTCAGAGTTAAATTATAGATATCTGGAACTGGAATTACAGCCAGTCAAATTTCTCTTAAATATATCAACAATAGATATTTAGGATATCTGCAATAATTAAAGCTGAAAACTGTTGTTTATCTGAAATGATAGTATATCATAAGATGCTTCTATGGCATATGGCATATACACATACAGTATAGGTGGACTAGGCCTGAATCTGCCTGCTGCACTTTCCAGTCCCGACTGCCTATGTGAATGTAGCAT
>JAODLL010002813.1:0-12135 GCA_026546735.1 Forbesichthys agassizii | reverse complement strand
CCCTATGGCATTGAAGGGGGAGGGGCTTCTGAGGGAGCACCCTATGGCATTGAAGGGGGAGGGGCTTCTGAGGGAGCGCCCTATGGCATTGAAGGGAAAGGTGTTTGTGTTTTGATTTGAGTTCAAATATAGCAAGCGTTCAAGAACAACAAACTGTACAGTACCCTTAACAAAACCATGATACCAACTTAAGAGATTCTTCAGGGTGTACAGTCTTTCTTATAGTATGTCAGTGCTCTGAACCGACGTAGCCAACACGTGTTGGTGCATTTCTGGTACACTTTCATATTGTACATTTTCCCTTAGCACCCCTGATCAATATTTCCATATTGCGTCCAAGCAAAGCTTGACAAAAACGCAGTCGACAATAAAAATCACACTGCTACATAACACCAGCACATGGCTATATATAGATATGCTGATGTGTCATAATCATATGCTGTGTGTGCAGTCATATAAGATGATTTACCATAAAGGTTATAAAATCAAACTGGCAAAATAAACGACATTAAAAATCTTAAGGACGCCTATATTTATCCGCAAAGCTGAGTGCGACATTTCTGAGCATCCGATGACTAAGCACAACTGTAAACACTACAGTACAGCAATTAAAACACATGTCAAAATACATGTCACTATTTAAAAAGTATGATAACTGAACTCTCCGAACCGATGGTGAAAGTTATAATGTAAGATTGGCCCTGTACATACTGCACAGCTTTTGGCTTCTTCACCCCGCTGAAGATAGTGATCTGTATGCTATCTCAAGCGAATGTGTAAATGCTATGTCACAGCAGGTGCAGAGAGATCTGTGCAATGTTCCCTTTGTAAAACCCGTCCTAATTATTTGGTCCATCTGCTTTTTGCTGCTGCTGCTGCAGTCAGACATTGGCCCATTTCCTTACAACAACACAGATGACGACACCTCCAGACTGCCAGGGGAAAGTGGTCTGTCTGGTGGCCCAGAGAAGCTACCTGAGCCTGGGCATGGAGCTGGTGCAGGGGGGGCCTGGCAGATTGAAGACTTGGAAGGCGAGCTGGAGAGAAAGATGGAGCTCCTGGAGAAGGAGAGAAAAGCCCTTCGGCTGGAAACGCAACGACACAGGCAGGAGATCGACCAGGGCATCAGTAGCATACACCACCGTCTTACAGGGTTGGAGGAAGGTACAGAAGGTAATGTAGGGAACAGATACACAGTGAAAAAGTCTGATATGTAACCCTAAAGAAAGAGAGACTCAAAGTAAAAACAACCAAGATTTTTTTCACTTAAATGTATGTAAGAGAGCTCAGACTCTTCTCTTGATTATTCGTTATCATGCCATTGGGCCTCTTAAAGATTATAAAAATATGAAAAAATACTATTTAGTGTAGAAATGCGGAGCAGAAAATGATACTAACAAAAACACAGATCAGAGAAAAGCTGTAGATGAAAGATCTCTCTCAGCATCCCCTTAACAGTGGTCTTCAACCCTGGTCCTGGAGACACTTTGTTCCTACCCTCACCTATGGTCATGAAGGGTGGGTCATGACCGCCATGTACTCACCCTTGGCCCAGTTTCCTTGAACCGTGCCCGAGCACGATTGTCCCCTCTCCCCTGCTGGCCTGCACTCACACTGTAGTTAACATTCATGGCCAGGGCACGCTTACTCCAAAACATTAGGTTGGCTACTTGGTTTCAGGCCAATTTCAGTTTCAGGCGCCCGAGTTCAACCAAATCGTGCCCCGGCTCCTCTTTTAAGTCCGCCAGGGCACGGTAAAGCGTGCCGCGCCCGGGCACGGTACGGAGCGATCACACTAGTCAAACGAAGCGCACTTTGGGGTCAAATGCGCTCGGGCACGGTTTAACTGGGCCAAGTGTGAGTACGCCCTAACAAAACCTTATCTTCTATCCTTAAAAAAATATTATAATAATCCCTACTCTCCTGTCCTTAAACTCTTAGAAGGTTGATAATTATGCTTCTGGCAACTATTTCCTGGTATTATGTGTATATTAGATAATGTATGTTGTCAAAGTAAAACATAATTAGCGCTGATGACATGCTTCTGCTGCCAATATCCAAACAGGATGTTGGTTGTGTACGACAACTTGTGTATAATCACTTACTATATTGACAAATGTACTGTTGGTAAAGATGTCTGCTAAATGCTGTAAATGTAAGCCAAAACAACTCTGCAGCGCTGATTTCACCAGGGCAATTCTGGACACAAATCTACAACTACTACCACCACTACTACTACTACACAACACACTGTACACACTCTGTCTCTCCCTGTATGTTGTCCCATGATGTGTCTTCCCCAGGCTCCCCAGGACATTCCTTCCCCGAGGGCTACCGCCTGTCCTTCCCATCGCGGACCAACTACATGTATGCTGTAGTGAAGCACCCCGTGCCTGAGCTCCAGGCCTTCACAGCCTGCCTGTGGCTTCGGCCTACGGGCCAGGGCATGGGCACGCCCCTGTCCTACGCTGTGGCCGACCAGCCCAACGAACTGGTGCTCCTGCAGGGCCTCCACACCCCCACAGAGCTGCTGCTTCACGACAAGGTACAGTGCTGCTGGTGCTCTGTGCGCCTGCAGGGGGCGCTACAATGGACACAGTACAAGATGTGAGATGTGAAGGTAAAGATCGGTTTATATGGTCTTGTGGCTCAATGTGTAATCCCGGGTCTAATTGTCAGATAAAACCAAGAGGTTCCTTGCTGGTCCAGAGTCACTGTGAAAACACAGAAATTTGGAGTTGGGTCAGATGTGGGTATTACATCATCAAATGCAATGTTTGGTTTGTGTTGAGGGCTACAACTGTATTATTGTAGGCATGATGTGTTTTATATTTAACATTTTATGATGATGATGCTATTTAACATTAGCATCATCATCGATTCTGTGCTTGCTACAGCTGCTGCCCTCGTGCACGAGAGGTACACGAGGGCAGCAGGCGTGCGTCGAGCACATGACTGTGTTGCATGGTCAGGGTTGGGTAGGTTACTTTTTAAATGTAATCCGTTACAGTTACTAATTACCAGATTAAAATTATAATCAGTAACATCATTTAAACTAAATTTAGTAACATAATCCATTACTTTCCATTACTTTTAGATTACTTCACGCGTAAACATTGTTCTTTGAAATGCCATCCATAGTAATTTACTGCATTGGCGCGCCAAATGTTTACCGTATATGTTTGTAGAGGGGATCATATTAAAGTAGGACTTTATTTCAATTATTGACTGACATTAATGAAAGGTAAATACGAGTAGATTAAATTGTTTTATGCATTTTCTTCTGCAAACTTTCCTTTTACATTTGAAAGTAGTCCTATCATCTAACTAAAAAATAAAAAAAAACCTGTAATCTGATTCCACTATTTTATCTGGTAACTGTAATGGATTACAGTAACAGTTTTTTTTAAAATCAGATTACAAGTAACGGTAACTGTTTACATGTAATCCATTACTTCCCAACCCTGTGCATGCTTGACAATTGTCCAAACGGTCTACAGTATATTGCTATTGTTATAAATAATCTATATACTATACATAAGCAGCCAGGGAGTATCTTGAAGCAACATGGTATGCATACAGATTTCACATTTCACATTTCATTCATTGGATTTATAAACGCCCCCTGGCGGTTATTTGTGGAAACTGCAACCAAACCCCCAAGACGATCATCATACTGGGAAGCTTGGTGACCAAAACCACGTTTTGAGGTGGTAACATCTGTATGAACAGATTGTGGCACCTGAAAACGAAAGAGCATGCTGTATAGCAATAAAACTATGTATTGCGAGCAGGTTCTTCCGGGTGCCATACCAGAAGTCGCCACAAAAAGACGGCTGCTTGAAGCCTAGATGTCAGAGGCTGCCCCATGCCATGCCAGTGACCCCCCCACCCCCCTATCCCATACCTAAGGTGTCCACATTGGTGGGGGTGGGGGGGTGGGGGGGGTCTCCCTAAAGCATGCATGTTAGAGTGGTAGCAAAGTATTCAACCCTTTCTCAAACAACCCTTAGAAAGCACTTTCATTAACATTCAAACTGTAGCGACTGAACGATTCCTAATTCTGTAATAAAAAAACATATTTCACACTCCCAAAAAGCCTTGAACGACCCCTCAGGGAATCCCGACCCACATTTGAGAACAGCTGTGCTTTATTATTGACATGGTAACAGCAAGAGACATTACATTTACATAATAAGAGTAAATTCACCAGAGAAATGTTGCTGCTCCGGTGAGCTTGATTTCCCTAGTGATACAGGAACATGTGTTCTGGTATAAACAGACTGTATAGTCCATGATCAACCATGTGTTAATTACACTACATTCCTATTTAGGCCATTATTTATGTGAAAAGATGTTTTAAATTGAACTACATGGTTTGTTTTCCATGAAGTCTCCCTTAGAGGTATAGTGAGATGTAATTATTTTATAGCCCCACATTTGTATCTGCAAGCTTGAGGCTCTGCAGCAGTTTTCTTCCTTTGCACGGTGAGATACCCTGTATATACAGTACACACACACACACACACACACACACACACACGCGTATAGAGGTTATGATTTGTGAAAAAGGCAGGGTTATATTGACTGAAGGAGGATGAATTTCGCCCTCTCCTCTGGTCAATATATATTTTTACACAAATCCTGTGATACATTGCACACTGTTTACAGTGAGTAAACTACATTAGAAGGATTAGTTCATTGTTGTTTTAAATATAGCCAATGTAGTTGCGGTATAATAACCATGTTTCCATCGTGTTTTATTATATCAATGGAATTTGTGGTGCCTTTGTCTATTGCTCTGCATAAGCCATTAGTTAGCGGGACACGTTCAATTATGGGAGATTAAATGGGCTATTTTAAACAGCCCCATGCCTGTTAAGGTTCCATTGCCAACTCTTGCCTATATTATACGTGTGCAGAGCAGAGTCTTTATGTAGAAGACAACAGTGCCATTATGCTAATACATGCCTGGAGGAAAAACTCTGTGTCCTTGAAGGTTCGCAAAATGTCTTTGGAACTTAAAAAATATAGGAGTCAGCAGCTTGAATGTATTGTTCATTACAAAATAAGAATATGGTATGTCTGACTGCAACAGCCTGCAGGTTCCTGTAAGTGTAAGACCATTTTAAGATAGTGGAATGTTTTATTATTTGATTCAAGAAAATATGCATGCTAGAAATTAGCTGTTAAAATGCTATTAAAAACACTACCAATGCTAGCCAATGCAAAATGTCCAAATGTAAATCTACCTACCTTAACTCATCATTACAGTACTCCTAACATAAGAACAGTAATTAGCTAGCTAACGTGTCCATTTTTACTCCCACCCCTAGGTGGCACAGCTGCCTCTGAACCTCACGCAGGGCAGCTGGCAGCACATATGTGTGACCTGGAGCCAGAAGGGTGGTGCCTGGCAGGCGTACCAGGGGGGCAAGCTGAAGGGAGATGGTCATGGACTGGCACCTGGGCACCACATCAGACCAGGCGGGGTGTTGGTACTGGGCCAGGAGCAGGTACACCCATTTACTGGAATGGAACTAATGGTTTGCTCGATATGTGGGAGTGTTTCAGCTGTTATAGTTCGTCTCAATGGCTTGAACACATTTTATGAAACACTAAACCCGTTCTTAGAACTGTACGAATAAACCCCACACAACATTAAAAGTGTTTACCACAAGTTTCAGCTGCAAAAGGCTCTAAGACACTCAAAATAATAATACAAAAATAATTAAGAGACAGGATATTACGAACAACATAGTACATGGTAATAGGCTTCTATAATGTAATGTAAATATAATACAACTATTCCCTGGAGACAGAGTTCGTGTATCCCTCTAAATGGCATTTTACCTTCTCATTGAAATACACATGTGGGGCAATATGTTTATTACTTACCAATTGTAAACTAATGCTGCTTCCTCTCCACGTCCAGGACTCCATGGGTGGGGGTTTTGACTCATCCCAGGCCCTGGTTGGGCAGCTGTCCCAGGTGGGCCTGTGGGACCACGTCCTGACCCCCGGCCAGGTGGCCAGCTTGTCGCGCTGTGGCAAGGTCACCCATGGCAATGTGGTTCCCTGGACAGAGGACGGGGTGGAGATTCATGGCGGGGCTACCAAAGACCCCGGAGAGCCATGCAGCAAACACACCAGGAGCTCCCAGTGAAACAGGCTACAGATGAGATCTGACCTGGATACATTAGAAAGGGCCTGGCTGAGTATATTAAGGATGACGTAAGGTAAGATAGCATTGCGGACAACTGTAAAAATGACCAGAATTAAAACTAAGGGATTTTACAAGCAGCTAATATGGCATGCTAGTCTAATAGAGGTAATAATGTGCACTACTGCTAAATCAGTATAAGTGCACTGCACGCTAGTGTTTATTAAGGGCTATGCGGTAGCATAAAATTACATAAGCAAAGCCAGGAGTAGGAAGAGCGTTAGTGAAGATGGAGAGAGTACATCAAAATAAAGGAGGAGAGGAGAAAAAAAAAACATGAGCCAACTGGATGGAAGCCTGTAAAGCGGTTTTTACATTTGCATGATGTGTTCACATATTTGTCATGTCTTACCACGTCAGTGTATTAAGTAAATGCAATACCTCAACATTGAAGACGTAAGGCTGTTATGGGATTAAGGGCCAATTTTGATCCCTAAATACTGTAGGGTCAAACCAAACACATCTCATACAAAACGAAACTCACTCCCTGAGGAAGTGAGGTGTCAGCTTGAGCTAAACGATGAAGTGTGCTCTGGATGAACGCTTCACGTTTTTGACAATGGAATCTTTAAAAATTTAGATAAAAGTATGAACGTTTGAGTTTCTATAGCAACATACTGATCTATGCCTAGTCCACACGTACACAGCGATTTTAAGATGCGTATCTTTTTCTATGCGGTTTGGCTTTTCATCCACAGGTAAACAGTGAATACATTAAGTAGACAGTGTTTTAGCAAAACTCCTACCGGGGTGAAGATGTTTACAAACTCTGTTATTCAGTGTTCACGTGGACAACTGAGTTTTTGGTATCTCCTTTGTTGACATATAGCGTATTTCTTCACAGGCTTTGAAAGCGTACAATTTCGTTTGCATGTGGATGGAGATTTATTTTTAACAGAGCTGTATGGACAAGATATATTTTTTGAAAGGAATAAATAAATATATTATTAAAAATATATCTGTGTACATGTGGACTAGGCACTGGACTGCCTTTCTGGAACAGAATATTTGACGTAATTGGGATATCAGTTTATAGAGTAATATGCATCCTCTCCCCAATATAAATTTGTACTTTAATGTGATTCTTATTCAACAAACTTTCTAATATTCTACTAACAAAATATTACATATGCATTGTTCATTTATAGCATAGGAGTTCATATTTTTACGATTTTTCTGCATTTGATGTTTGCAACGTCCAAACATTGTGGCTCTGAAATTAAGAGAGAAAGAAAAACATTCCACTAATTCTTTGTGGATTCTAGTGAATCATTGTTCCAATCACACATTGCACAAGTCTAAGGCTTGCCTTTCCTTTACAGTATCCCTTTAACTTGGCACCTTGCATTTATTTTACGTGATTATTTTGCATTTGCAGTTGCAGGTCTCATAGATTTTCCCAGTTTAATATTTGGACAGGCTAGTGTTCTACTGTATATGGCATCTGATTTTTATCATACATTATTTGATTGGAAGATCGTATTACTTATTAATGGAAAGTGCCTGCTGGGCTATCTGACCCCATGTAAACAAATCATTAACTTTTTTATGTTGATGGAAAACATGCCAGATCTGCAAGATATTTTGAATCAATTCAGTACCAGCACAGTTTTTCATAATCAACTGTGTTCACTTGTTGAAGTGAGCCAACTGTAAAGTGTGCTAAGTTGCTTCAACATGAACGTACAGTTGCTGGATTATTTGATTATGCTGTATTGTTATTATATTGCCTGTTGTCTGTTCAGCTTGTGTTAAAGCAATATGGGGCCTCACGTAGTGGTGTAAAGTACATATATTCAAATATTTGTTTTAAAGAATGGTTTTCAGTAATGCTTGTCTTTTTTGTACATTATCTTAATGATTTTTACTGTATGCATTATAATCTGTTTTCTGAGGTTAATGTGCTTGTGAATGATACAATTACTATACAGTATATTTGTCTTACTTGGTGTCGTACTGTATTGTTGTATGTGGGAGCTATTATCAAATATGCTTAATTAAAGTCCTGGTTTTGAGATGTACTATGTATCGCTGTATCTTTATTAATCCTCTGGCTATTTAAATGTTAGTCATTCCGGAGAAAGCTTGTTGATATTTGAATACTATAAAACAACACATTGAAATGCACTGTGATGGCTAGGATATTGTGTAGTGCGGTCTGCACCACTTTGTGTTACTTCACAATATTAAACATACCCCCAAAACCAGAGCTCCAGTCACACAGAAGCCCGTCAATCCCCCAAATGATCATGACTGCGGGTAGAACACAATCAGAATATTTAAAGATCCAATATCATTAACAGTAACTACCACATCAAGTTCAGGCATTTTACATCATGCCATTCTACTAAACCTGCTAATAATTAAAGAACGTAAAAACAATCTTGTAATGTATTTAACTAAAATCCTAAACTAGTATGTAGCATTTAATTGTGTTTGGTTAATACATGTAGCTTCCAGTGGATAAGTGGATGAACACATTAGATGGGAGCTGAATTAATGCATGCAGCCATAATATAATACAATCGCTTCTTCTTTAGATATCAGTGTATACTGTTGGCTGCCCTACATACAAGTTTTGAGATTTAGGCCTTCATACATATTAGTTTCAAGCTAACCAGATCTGTGAATTGTATTGAGCATTTGGGACAACCAAAATCTTTACATTTCCAATCAAATAAAAATGTATTGAGGTCTGCAGATTACATTATTCACTGCTGCACCAAAAACATTGTTAAAGTGAATTGTTATGTGAAATCATTGATATTGCCGACCCCCGCCTTAGAGTATGGTCAAAGGGGCAGAGTTTTTACCACCCTCATTAGTATGAGGATTGAAGAATGGAAAAAGCGGTTCGACAAAGGAACAGCCAGTGAAGGTGTAGATGAGAGCCCTGGTTACAACTTCATAGAAGGACACCTCGCCCTCCTCAAAGTTCACAAATACCCCCACCGTTTGGGGCGTCTTTCTGAGAAACACAAAGACGGGAGGGTCGGCAAAAGCAATGCACTTAAATGCATTATTTAAACTCAAAATCCAGAATCCATTTTTGGGGCTTGTTTCAATTTGAGCCTTCCTGTTGACAGACAGTCTGACCACTCCTAAACTCCAGTCAGTTTTCCCTTTAACCTCAATCTCATAGTAGAACTTTCCCATAATGAACATCTGCTTAGCTAAGACACAAGGACATTGGTCAAATCTATTATGCTTGTTGGGCAGAATCTTCATCGTGCCTCCATAATAAACCTGTTTGCCATTCGCAGACAGGGTCAAATAACGATTTGCTGTTTCCGGATCCAGAGTCAAAACTACTACATTCTGCTGGGCTTTTTTCAATTCACAATCATGCAGCTTATTCGATTTTTCTATCTTCAGAGTCTGCTCCAGCTGCTCAAAGATGTTCCAATCGGTGTCTGCATAAGACAGTGGATGAATGTTCACCTCAGTCCAGTCCTTTGTCTGAGGAGCCGCGTTCAGAGATGAGAACTTCTGGAGGAGGTGGAGAAGATCTTCAGTGTGCAACATCTCCCCCAGCTCGGAGCTCTTCCTGGTTAACTCGCTGATTTCCTGTTCCAACTCATTAATATAGTCTTTAGCTTGTCTCCCTGTTGAATCCTTTTTGTCTTGAATCGCGGCGATAAGCTCAGCCTGACTGGTCTCCATGGCGTGCACAAGGGCAGTGAAGGCCTGCATGCTATCTGCTATCGCTCTGTCTGCCTCTTCTTGACGGAGTTTCACGGATAATTGAATCTTCTGGATCTTTAGTCGTCTCTCCTTGATCATCCGCTGAAACTCGGCCTCTGTCTGCCGCAGCTGAACCTTCTTTCTTTCATATTCCTCCTTCAGAGGAACCACCTGATGGAGCTTGTGGTCTGACTCAGTGCAGAACTGACACACGCACCTCTCGTCAGTCTTGCAGAACATCTCCAGTGGTCTGCCGTGCTTCTTGCACATCCTGTCCTCTAGATTGTCCACGGGGTCGATCAGCTCATGTCTTTTCAGGCCTGCGACTCTCTGATGTGGTTCCAGATGACATTCACAGTAAGATGTCATGCATTCAAGGCAGGACTTCACGGCTGTGAGCTTGGTCCCAGTGCAGATATCACAGGGAACGTCTCCTGGTTTGACACATTGCTGGCCTGTCACTCTAGCGGACTTCATGAACTGAGAAGCTATCTCAGATATGAAGGTGTTGACCTTGAGCTCAGGTCTTGCATTGAAAATGTCTTTACACAGTGGACAATGGAAAACTATATTGCTATTCCAGTGCTGGGTGATACATGTTTTGCAGAAGTTGTGTCCACAGGGAATGGTGACAGGATTGTCGAACATTTCCAGACAGATAGAACACATGAACTGCTCTTCAGACAGGAGAGTGTTGACAGATGCCATTCCTAGATTTTAATAACCAAGAAAAAGTGTTTAAGGAAAAACCAATGATAAAACATTGAAATATGCAATGGAATAAATGATTAAAATTAAAACAATGCAAATGTATTGGAATTCCTGCCAAGTTAAAGCATGCTGTAAAGGATGAACAAGGAACAAAGCACAGGTTTCAAACAACAAGGCACTTTATTAACTGAAAGCAGAGCAACACTCACCGGAACAACGAACCATAACCAAAAAAGACCAGGTGAAACAGAAAGGCTACTTATAATGATGTCAATCAGGGCAACTTAAACCAGGTGTGGGTCATCGCAAGACAAGGGCAAGAGACCAGGATGTGTTCAGGTGTAAAGGGATAACTGGGAAGTGTGGTGGAACGGTGATGCCGGCCATCACCAAACCATTACAGATGCGTAACATTTAATAATATTAGCAAATACTTGTGAGGTTTTCTACAACATGCAGTGAAACATTTTGTAGGACACAGTAGGCCTATGTACAGTAGCATGTAGCTGTATGTAGCATTAGAGTCAGTGTGATGTGTTTTTGGATATAATAACATATATATAACACTTACTGTTATACAGAACGTCCAACAGTCAAATGGAATTTGATAAATGAGAATTATACTGTAAATTACAACTTAATAAAACTGCAACTGAAAAGCTGTTCTTTATGAAAAAGAGAAGGTAGCTTTCACTTTCACTTCTTGTTTGTGACGTTGAACATCTGTGCGTCTCCCCTTAGCCATAATCCAAGCTGACGTAAATGTAGCTCTTTTATCCTGACTTCATCTTATCTTAAACAAACCTAATTTAATGATATGCCCAACCTTATTCATGTATTGTATAGCTTAGCCTTAAGCTGAGCAGTCTCATGTCTATAACATTACCGAATGAGTAGAAAAATATTCCTACAAAAATACAAAACCACATTCATTATGATGTATCTCTGTCTGCTCCTGTTTCCAGCCCCTCCTCGGGTACATTAAAAGAGTGCTCAACCACACCTCTTGCAGGTAAAGCCAACATTAGAAAACATCAAATATTGTTTTGAGTCAGTGAGACATTTGGGTTTATAGATTTCACGTAATTGCTTCATTCTGGGTCACAGTGCTCTCTTATTGGTTCTCATGACAACCTGAACACCTGCAGAAAATATACTAGATATGTAGATGTTGTGATTCCGCCCCCCCTTCTTGTCTATTCTATTCTATTTTAATTTCTTTTCGTTTATTTTTGTTTCTCCTCTCTCTCCTCCTCGCTCCGCTTCACCTTCTGTCCCCTTCCTTGTCTTTTCTTTATCACTGCTCATTTAGCTCATTGGTTGCAGCTAGGGAATCTCCACAACTGGAGCAGTTGGGAGGGGTAGTATCGTTCCTGGTATACCGCCCCTAGTGGTGTGGAGGCCGCATATCTGGTTAAGGCCCCACAATGTCTTGCCCTCACAAGCTGTGATAAACATAGAGACTAAATAGTATATAACTATAAAGGAACATAGTACCCATAGTTGTATATATATAT
>JAODLL010002811.1:0-12135 GCA_026546735.1 Forbesichthys agassizii | reverse complement strand
AAATATAAACACACACACACACACCCATATATTTATATATATATATATATATATTTATATATATATATATATATATATATATATAAACCTTTCACTAAGGCAGGAGCATACATTTTATTAATATAATATACAAATAAATAAACAGTGTGAATAATACATGTAAATCATTATTGATTAACCTCAATAACTAGTAAACGGTGGATATGTTTGTTTATTTCGATATAAACAACTTAATCCTCCATTTATCATTTAAAAGATGAAATAATCACGATATGCATCTCATCTTAGAGTTAAATTGATAATGCCTTCCGATGCCTGCTAGTCACTTCTCACAATATGTATACCAATACATAACATACTGTACATTACCAATGCACTGAATACTACACTGCTGTTTATTAGGTTGGTTGTTTTGGGGGTGTTCCGCTCCCTGATTGGTCACAAATCTCCACCCAGCATGGGTCCGCCTGTAAGCATGTTTCAGCACTCGTGTAATAACCGCCCACCTGCATCTTAACACATAAGTAGTTGTAATGTGCTCACAGTAAGTCTCTTTTGGTTAAGGCATCTCTGCCAAATTACCTAATAGTTTTCTTGTTCTTTTTCAGTTTTAACCAATGAGAGCATGTAACCCAACATGTGTAGTGTGTTTGTTTTTTTTTAAAGCAGTGGCACTTGGGCTGTAGTCATGTGTGTGTGCGTGTGCACGCTTGTGTGTGTGTGCGTGTGCACGTGTGTGTGTGGGTGTGTTCTTTTCTGTTCACCTGGCGTGTGCAGGTGGGCTAATATCAGCTCAGAGAGTTTATTTGAACACCTGCTCTCATCCTGAGCAAATATCTCTTCTTTCTCCTGCCTGTCTTTTCTCCTCATATGTTCTTCTCACCATCGCCCCACCCTGGACACTCATGTGCGTGTGTGTGTGTGCGCGTGTGTGTGTGTTTGGCACAATAGAGCTGGCTGTGAAAATGAAGGATAATTGCTCTCTCCGTCGCCCACAGTAGATCGTCTCTTTCTAACCCCAGACTTTCGTTTCGTTTCAGTTTGTCTTTACGTGTCTGTCAGGGCATGCGACGGACCCTCGCACCTGCCTCAGCTAAAACACATCATTAATCTGAAATGTGACAAGCTTGAGGCGCTTGTGTGTGTGTGTGTGTGTGTGTGTGTCAGATGTGCCTCAGACAGCGTCTCATTTGAACTGAATTACCCAGACCTCTTATCTATAACAAGGGAACATTTTGAACTGACATAATATGGCAATATTTTAGAATTTGGTATGGTTCTTGTAAACATAATCATTGGTTAAATTCTGAATAAGGCCTTATTCCCAGTAACACATATAGTGCATGCAGTACATTTGGGTATGCTGTATTTGCTGGTTTGCTGGTATGGCGAATCACTTGAATAGGATGTGCATGTCAACACTGTAAGGCTTGGTATACATGTATAGGAAAGCTTCAAGCTTGCTGTGTGTGTGTTTGCTGTTAGCTTCGAGACAGACAGCTGTCCTTAGAGGACTCATTACAACGTATGAATCCATCTCCAGCTTCCACAGCATGTCTATCTTCTGCTAGTAGTATGTGTTTTCCTGCCCTGAGTCCAGTGACAGATTGTTACACGATTGTCCCTTTACTCGCACTGTACTGTTCGTCATTATATTTTTAATAAATATCAATTTTGCTGTTATTGATCACAAATGTAATATTAATCTATTTTATAGACCATTCTACATTCAGGTTTTACTTTTACACTATGGTGTCTACACTAGGTGGTGTATTGTTTTGACAGGTTCACCGAATATATTTTAATATATAATATTCAAATATTTTGTTTCAAATTGTTTGTAGGTTTTAATGCATACAGATAATGTGCAGGGCCTAACAAGAGAATAATTCTGCTGATCCACTCATATTTACTAACACACCATAAATATCTGGAAGATACTTGTACACTTTTCAATAAATTTTCTACCAGCAGAGGGCACTGCAGGACCTAAGTTGGTGGCATGCCTTGATCAAGCAATCCTCAGCTCAAACGTACAGGATATATGCTTTGACATTTATACTATAGGTATAGATTACTCCAATAGTTTTATAATTATATCATTCCCACACATTTTCCAGTTTCACTGTTTTCTCACATTTACTGCATTTGGCAGACCGTTTTATCAAAAGTGACCTACATGTAGTAGTACATTTGTCAATAGTTGGACAGGCCAGCAATTTTAAGCACAGTATTATGTTTGAACAGTTACAGCGTCTTGTCATCATAACTACTATCATGAAGAAGAGCTTGCCATCACCACGTGAATTGCTCCATGTACAGATGCTATTCTTGTTGGTGACACGGGCACGGATAGTCCACTTAGACTGCTAAGGGTTGAGACTGGCAATAGGTACAACTTTGGAGGTTCCCCCAGGAGTACTGGGTAAGGAAGATGAGGCAGCTTTTCCAAATCCTTTTTTAACTTTGTTGGTTTCATGTCCATGCTGGACACTACTGCCTACTACTGACACTAATGGAACTACTACCATGTCACGGTATAATAAAAATAATAAAATGACTAATGGCATAAATAAAAGTGCTTAATACTCAAGAGCTTAATTCATAAGAGCGGAGCAGGGTTTTTTATTTTATAAAAATGAAAAAAATACGAGTAGAGAAGAAAAAAGGCCATTCGAGGAAGAAGCTTGAGATATGAGTGAGTGAAGGTGGAGAGGTAGCTAGTCAAGGTTCTCAAGATAGTTTTTTTCCTTCTCTAATTGTTCTGTCGTTATTCTCAGTTATTCCCCTATATGCTGCCACTGTGACTTGAGGGGATGTGTATTTGCTGGCAGTTACGTCGATATGGTTGATGACGAACACCGTGTGTTTGTTGTCGCACGCAGGCTGACCTGAACTACAACGTGCAGGATGACCCGGCGGCGTTCTATGGCGTGACCAGTCAATACGAGAGCTCTGAGAACATGACGATCACCTGCTCCACGAAGGTCTGCTCCTTTGGCAAGCAGGTGGTGGAAAAGGTGGAGGTAAGCCGAGTTACAACCTTTCCTCAGGGCTGGAGAGAGTGGTGTGGTGTGAAGAATGTGTCGGCTATTAAGTCAACAACCTAAGATCATTACTCGGTACTGTAAAAATAATATCACAAATTATGGAATGATTAACTATTAATATAAATATTGTCAAATTGTAAGAAATAAGTGGATACTAATAACAATAACTTTTACAGGAGTAAAAATACATTTTGTATTAATTTAATGGAAATAGTCATAAAAAACACTCAGTCACATTTTGACCCTGATTAGTCAACTAGAATTATATTTCTGAATACAGTTATCTGTAATCTGATCATGTTATTATCTTATGTATTATCTTAAATCTGCTGCTGTTGTTGTAATGACCTAGTTATCCCCCAAGGGGTCAGTATCTGTTCAGTGTAATGTAAACCAACACCCTTACACACAAACACACACAGTGCATTCAATTATTCAGCTATTCTAGTCATCCACTCACCTACCCATCTCTCTCTCTCTCTCTCTCTCTGTCTCTGTCTCTCTCTCTCTCTCTCTCTCTCTCTCTCTCTCTCTCTCTCTCTCTCTCTCTCTCTCTCTCTCTCTCTCTCTCTCTCAGACGGAGTATGCCAGGTTTGAGAATGGACGTTTTGTCTACCGGATAAGTCGCTCTCCCATGTGTGAATATATGATCAACTTCATCCACAAGCTCAAACACCTGCCAGAGAAATACATGATGAACAGCGTACTGGAGAACTTCACTATTTTGCTGGTGCGAATGCCTACAATGTGTGTGTGTGTGTGTGTTTGCATACACACAACAAGACCATGCCGACGTGTGCATGTTTGCATGTGTATAATATTAACATTTCGACTGTGTGTGTGTGTGTGCGTGTGTGTGTGTGTCTAGGTGGTGAGCAACAGAGAGACTCAGGAGACCCTGCTCTGTATGGCGTGTGTGTTTGAGGTGTCCAACAACGAGCACGGTGCACAACATCACATCTACCGGCTTGTCAAGGAATAAGACACGCACACACACACACACATGTGCGTGCGTGTGTGCGTGCACACAGCTACACGAGCAGCCTTTGCTAGTTGATTGATAGAACGACACTGACGGTATCTGAATGGATTGGAAACATCTCTACCACCGATTTGTCTTGGATTGTCTCAGTAGATGGATACGGCAACATTTGTTAAAACAGCTAATCCCAGGGTAGCAGGCTATGCTGCACAGCTCTCCTTAGTGAGAGCACAGCAGTATGATCTAGTTCCTTTACCATCACATTAGCCGTTATTTAGTTCCAAGCGTGAAGGTGACACAATATGTCTCTCAGTTTACCAAAAGCATCACGGCTAATATCACCTTATTGTGGCCGTCTCGCACAGGGCACATTCCCTTGTTTGTCCTGCTCTATCTTTACTATTTAATTTTTACTGCCACGTCATGGAAAATAAGGTGATGTTACTGTCATATGCTTTTGGGAAACCCGGAATGTTTTCACACTTGGTAAGTTTTGCTCAAGTCTGAAGCTCGAAGCGGCTGTTTAAGCCAGGTTGCTGTTTTTGTACTCTGCTCAGTCGAGTGATGTAAAAGTTGGGTCAATTTTAGGCTGAAGAGCAAGAGAGCGAAAGTTTGAGATAGGCACCGTGTCGTACGTTAATTGGGGCTTATATTCATTCCTGCAGTGAATTGATTTTGAGACCTGATTTTGAAAACAACAATCATATCATTAAGAGTAAATGTACTCTTCAATTTGACCAAGTGTTAAAATAATTTAATGAAAAACCTGTGTGTCTGCTGTAACAATAACCGAAGACACAAGTTCAGACCCTGGGTTGTCATGGATACACACGACACACCATTCAGAGTGGTTTTCTGGTTGCTAGATCATGGATGAGATTAGCGCATGTGTGGCACGCAGAGCACCAATACAGCAGCGTTCTGTAAAGATAACGTGCTACTGTGTGAGCCACACGCAAAGGAAAGGTTTATTCCAAAGAAAATAAATGTAATGTACCTTTTTGTACATTTCTTTTATATTTTGTTGTGAATACATTTTGACAAAAAATTAATATTGTGATAGTAGCAAATATATTTTAACTCCAGTGACATTATCTAAAAAAAATATGTTAAGAAATTATAACTTAGACTATGGTTCAGGTACCTATTTTTAGCACCATACTTTTCCATTAGTAGAAAGAGTAAGACTGAGTCAGTAAACAAATATTAACTAACGAAGAACTGTATATAATGTATCCAATAGAGAACACTGTGATTAATAACAACCTTCTATTAATGGTGTACTTTTCAGATCACATAAAGTCAACAAATGAAAGAACATCATTTCTGTAATTTATAATTCAGATAATATGAATTTCCCCATTAGATTTTACTTTAGATAATTTCTGCGAGTATAAAACATGTTTTTTTTAACTGTCAATAGTCTCTTTGTCTGCTGTGTCTGATTGGTTCATTCGGTCAGGACAGCCCAATATCATCATTGAATTGCTCAAATCAAATCAAAAATATTAATATCAGGCACCTCAGTATCTATATTAAAGAATTATGACTTTAATTGGTCAGTAGGAATAGCTTCTCCCACGGAGATAGAGCAGATTGAAATAAATGCCATTTATAACCTTCTTGCCTATTAAAAGCCAAAAATTGTTGTAGATCATGTATATAAGCCTGTGATTGGCGGTTTGACTCTGCCAGGCTTGCACGAAGTGCCTTTGGTCATGAAGGATTCCTCAGAGCTCATTAGGTTATACAAAGTTTACAAATTTTTTAAATATTGGTTTGAGTTATCATTTATCCATACCCAAAAAGAAATGTAAAATATGTTAAATTGTATAAATGTAGCATTGTTCCATAGTATTCAGTGTCAAACACAATTGCAACTTGAGGGCTGTAATCTATATCAGGCCACCGCTATCTCCATACTGTCTTTAAACGTTAGTGATGTAACAAACACAATCAGAAGGCATGAGAATATCAATTATCAAATGTTTTCCATTTACATTTGAAAATGATAAACAGCTAACAGACGCAAACATTTAATCTAAAAGGTATGTTTTTCGTTCTTAAAAACGATTACAAATAAATGCAGTAAAGGAACAGCAGCTCAGTAGGCTATATATTTTAGTGTAGTCATAACAGAAGCAATTAAGTCCTAGATCATGTATACAGTTTTTCCGATGGTCTTATCTGTCAATAACAACTAGTTGTTTAACCACCTCTGCTTCATAAATTGTAAAATATGTGGTTAGTTGAATCCAGGGTTCAGAAACACCTAACTCAGAAAGCTGCCATCCTATAGGCCTACCAGCTTATCAACAAGGTCACACTGAACAAGTCCTGTGGAGAAGCATTGTGAATGACACTGAAAATGTTTACCAACGCAATATGCCGAAATATAATTGTTGTAAATGGCCAAGTGGCTGTGTCTATACAATATAATTTGTCTGCGAATCTCTTCATACTAACCAGGTGGTTTCAATATCCCTGAGTCAAGTGACTCCATGTCACATGAAACATCACCTAACATGGAAAGCAATCCGCACACTTGATGTTCAGTGTTGTCGATGTGGTTTCAGTTGTAATGTGCTGCTCACAAAGTAGTAGTCACCGTTGTCTTTGTTGTCAATATTGTCTGTGCACGTTGAATATGTATCTTTTCGAAAACCACACGTGGCACAACATGGAAACCCTGTCTTTAATTCCACAATGGCCTTGAATATTTTTGCCCTTGTGCATTTTCAGAATATCTCTCTCAGCACAGAGGATTTTTGATAAGGTGCTTTGTATAAAAGTGACAATAATGTTTGGTACAGATGTTGTGTATATCTTTGATATTCTAATGTTTATCCTAGTTTACGAAGAGAATTAATATTGGAAAAGAGTTGTGTGTCTATTGGTGCGGCGCAGGGTCTGATCTTTGGGTTGTATCTTTTTTGTTTTTGTTTCCCTCATTGCTAAAAGTATAATGTTAGATATTTTATAGCTTTGTAGAAACTTTGTACGCATATGCTATTCAGTTTAAATAAATGGTTAATTCCACCCTTGTTTATTTTCTCGTTTTCTCTGTTTTTGTATAAATGTAGGAATGTATTGCTTGCACTATAGGCCAACGCCGTTCAACTGTAAACTAAATGTATTATCATTTATGAGCACCAGGGGGAGTAATATACCAAATAATCGAACCAAATTTCCTCCCACCTAGGTGTGCTATTATACTGTACAGTTGTTTCAAACTTAAAATATATATTTAAATGTTTTCATCTTGTGGCTAAAACCCCATGCATCCTAATTAAACAAAGCAGTACACTTTACCATTGAGAAAATAACACATTTTATGAGTTTACCTGTATATTACTGTGTGTGTGTGTGTGGGCTACAGTAGGCCTAGTATATTAACAAACTTAAAGAAGCACTTGTTGTCAGGCGAGGTTTCTAACTATAGAGATTGGATAAATGCTTTAACTAGTCTTCAACCATGCATTTTTTAAAGCTGTATCAAAGTTATTGTTCTGATACTGCTCTGATACTACTTGGTAAAACTATTTTGTGAGTTCACTTCAGATAATGGACTGGCGCATTTTGATAGATTATAATGTATTTATCTTTGATAGCATGTTGAGTTCTACGAGAGAGAGAGAGAGAGAGGAGGGGCGGGGGGGCTTACGTATGGAGGTGTGTCCCTCCAGCACAGGCTGCGGGGTAGCGTCCCGTATTGTCCCAGGACAGAGTAACATGCGCCTCTCGAGGGGGAACGACGCACTTCTCCAGTCTTCGGTGCGCAAAGCTAGTGAGAGCGTGTGGAAAGGTGTCTAAAGAAAAACACACAGACCTTTACCTCTCTACCGCTGGACTAATATAACGGATTATATTTTCCCACTAATAATTGTATGGTAAAGTAACTCTGGTTCTGACTTGCAGCTTGTTTGGAGCGAGACTGAGAAGCGTGCTACGGGAAATTGTGAAGGTTATATTGCTTCGCTGATTGCGTTGCCTGGTTAACTAAAATGAAGTTGAATGGGTAGATTACGCACAACATGGAACCATAGAATAGTGGGATTTCTATCTAATGATGTTTTCTCACGTAGCTATTGCACTTTCTCTGTGAGTTTCCAGAGACCACAGTCGAAAAGTCAAAGGCTATTCCATACAACTAATTTTCTTTGAGTCGAGGATGGAACCGGACGAGGGTAAGATCTCGGTGTGGGTCTGCCGGGAGGAGAAGCTTGTCTCCGGGTTGTCGAAACGCACGACGTGCGCCGACGTGGTGAAAGTACTCCTGGAGGATCAGAACCTCCAGCAGGGCGCCTCGGCGGCGATGCTGTCCGGAACGCCCCAGTCCTACTGCGTCGTGGAGAAGTGGCGAGGCTTTGAGAGGATTCTACCCAACAAGACTAAACTCCTGCGTCTGTGGAGCGCTTGGGGCGACGAGCAGCAGAACGTGCGCTTCGTCCTGGTGAAGAACGAGGCGTCCCTGCCGAACACGGGGCCCCGGAGCGCGGAGGCACGCGTCGTCCAGGCAAAGGAAAGCAGCAGTCCCACCGTCGGCGGAGGAGGCGGAATGTTCAAGGGCAGCGCAAAGGCCTGCTGGACGGCTGCCGCTGCCAACCTGTCCCAGGAGAAACAGAGACGCATCGTCAGGAAAGCATTCAGGAAGCTAGACAAGATGAACAAGAAGAGAGAAGAGGCGGTGTCGAAAGATAAGAGCTCCGCGGAGAAGATGGAGACCCTGGTCCATTTGGTGATCTCCCAGGACCATACGATCCGCCAGCAGATTCAGAGACTTAAGGAACTGGACCGGGAGATCGAGCGCTACGAAGCCAAAGTGCACTTCGACAGAATCAAAAGACACGGGATCAATTACGTGCAGGACACGTACATGGTGGACTCGCAAGGCGCAGAGGCTCACGGGACATCGGACTGCAAGCGCAAAGCAGAGCTGCAGGACGCGCCGTGCACCGCCGAGGCGCTCGTTGAGTTCGAGCAGTACGCGCGCAGGTGCGAGGAGGTGCTGAGCCTGCAAGAGGAGCTGACCGAGCGCGAGGCGCTCATGGACAGCATCACCGGGGAGATCCAAGAGGAGCTCAACCAACGGTGGATGAAGCGGCGGCGCGACGAGCTGGCGGGGCGGGACACGGACAGCCTCGCAGACTCGGTGGATGTAGCTCCCGACGCGTCCGCTCACGTGGTACAGACGGAGGAGATAGACATGCCAGGAAACGAGGTCACGTTGGAGCAGGAGAGGATCAAAACTCAGCTCGACACTAGCTTGTACATCGGCCTGCGGCTCAACACCGACCTGGAGGCCGTCAAAGGCGACCTAGACCTCAGCACGGCCATCTGGGAAGCCAAGGAGAGAGAACTGTTGGATTTGCTGGCCAACGTAGAGACGATGGACATAGAACGGGTCCAAAATATACTAACGGACATTGAGAAGACTGTCGAGGCCGATGTGCTTTCTGTGGACAAGAACAGTGGCTGGGTTGAGCAGGCCAGGGGGTTGTCTAAATCCTGCCACACCAACGACGAGGACTCAGACACGGGTCTCAGCTCCATGCATAGCCAAGACTCTGATAACCCACCTGTCTGCGAATCCCTGGTCTAGTATAACTCCTTGTATGCAAATGAAAGCCACTAACTCAGGGGCAGAAATATCAGTGTTGGAAATACCCCTTTTCATATGCACCTCAGTAGAGACACTGTAGCCTAATTCTATAGCAATAATAATGTATAGTAAATCAATGCACAGTAAGCTAGAGTATACCACAATCCACAGCATAGCCTAACATGAGGGCTGTGGGGTAAAATATATGGACACGGTTGAGCTATCTGGGATTTTCAGAAAGAAATCTGATCACCATCACTTTGTAGGCCACACACCTATAGACAAATAAGCTTATAAGATGTCAGATCAAGCTAATAACCATTATCAATTCACATAAACCTATGAATTAGGACATTTACTCTATAGCTTGCCCAACCCGTCTCTGAGAAATATTCCTGTCCTGACAATATCAACACACTATGCAGAGGTAAATAGAGTAAATATAACAGCCTAGACTATTTCACCAATATTACTTTATTTCTGTGAAGCAAAACATCAGTTGTCGTCATTTGTTAAAGGAAAGAAAACATTACACCACTGTGAGACTGGAGAGAATGCAGGGCAGGCCACAAAGGGGTAGGAAGCTCATATACTGTATTTTTGCACTTCTATGGCATTCCATCTGGTCAGTTTGTGTCTTTGAAAATAATCATTCCACTGAAATTTGGTAAAAATCTAAAGATGTTAGAAAGTTGTGTAGGGCCTCTGTCAAAGTCAAGGTTAAGTTATTCCAAACTGCTTCTACAAATAAAACGTCTTATTTCATTGCCAGGACTGACTGTTCTTGAACACCACGACCAAATCAAATGAGTTTGAATAAAACAATTTAAATAACTAATAATAATAATGTATTAATTGTACATAATCTTAAAATATAATTTATGTAACAATATTTGTATAATTATGGTGCTATGTAGATTGACTATAATACCTAAATATAAAATACAGAAATCTTGTCAAAGAACAGCTTGCTTAGGTAGACAGGTACAATATATTATCCTGGCAAGCACACAGCTTGTGGTTTGGATGAGTCTTTGGGGGCAAACACCAATTACCTTTTAAATATTTGTAAGAAATCAGCTTTATTTAGTAATACCAAACTCTTACATGTAAAAGCTACATGACTAACAAACTATTATACGCTTATAAAGAGTTCATAGTTTGCTGGCTGAATACAAACATTCCTCCAAAATGTGCTTTCAGACTGAACACACAGCAAACATGTATCTTATTTCTATCAGACTGTTACGATAATCCTTGTGTTGACTCTTAAGGTTGACTCTTGACTCTTAAGGTTAAACTAGTAACTTGTGGTTAGCTAACATAAAAGTGTACATGATCCACTGGCTCTGATTTAGCTGTGTCCAGCAATCACAACCAATCGTTTTCCATGTATTATAATCTACGTCATGCTGCCTAGTAACACAGACATTCTGTCAGGATGTTTCGCGTTCACAGCAGTGACCTTTCCATCCATGGCATAATGTACAACATTGGCCCTGACAGTATAGGCCACATAAAAAAAAAAATTGCCATGTCGAAATCTGAACACCAGCTCCAGGACACTGGTTGAAAAAACAGGTTTAAATATTTTTAATTATGACATCTGCTTGCATTAAAGTGAAAGGTGTGTGTATGTGTGTGTGTGTGTGTGTGTGTGTGTGTGTGTGTGTGTGTGCATGCGTGCGTGTGTGTATGTGTGCATGCGTGCATGTGTGTATGTGTGTCTGTTGCACAATTGTATTTAACTTCAGCTTTTGCGTTGCTCTTGCTTGAATGCATGCCTTAATTATGCTGGGAATATGCAAACAGTATGTGTGCAGTGTGCACATATCCAATCCAAACCACTTTATTTATAGAGCACATTTTAAAGCAACTATATTGACCAAGGTGTTAATATCACATAAGTACATAGGTAAAACAACATTTACACACATTAAACACCACAACAAATAAGAGCATCATGACAAAATAAAAACTCAAGTAGATTTAAAAGCCAACGAGTAAAAGTGTGTTTTTAGTTGTGATATATTGGGGCAGTGACTGCGAAGACTCGCTCACCCTTATTTTTTAGCCTTGCTCTAGGGACAACAAGGAGATGCTGGTCAGCAGACCTTAATGACCTTGATGGGGAATACGGCTTTATGAGTTCAGAAATATAGAGCGGGTCTTGGCCATGCAAAGATTTAAAAATAATATAAGAATAATAATAGAATCTGAAAATCAATCCTAAAACGAACCGGAAGCCAGTGAAGGGATAAGCATATCATACACATATAAACATATAAGCACAGTTATAGGTAATATCAACATCTGCATGACTGTGTCCATTAGTACTGCATTACACTCTTCCCCTGAAGCACAGTGTCCTGAACATATCACTATATTCCCTAAATGAGCCTAACTGGCTCTGTTCAACTGATGAGAATAGAATAGAATAGAATAGAATACAACTTTATTAATCCCCCTTAGGAGCAATTCATCCTCTGCATTTAACCCAT
>JAODLL010002810.1:0-12136 GCA_026546735.1 Forbesichthys agassizii | reverse complement strand
TAAGAGACCGTCTCTAGTCTCAGCCTCTTCATCAGCACTACGTCACATAAGAGACTGTCTCTAGTCTCAGCCTCTTCCCTCCAGCAGCACTACGTCACATAAGAGTTTGCAACTCTGTGCTAAACATCTGATACATTTGTCCCTGTAAGCTGACTTCTGGGACATTATACTGTCTATTTCCATTGGCTGTTAGCATTGTCAAGTATGTGTCCATAATTTCTGGTGCGATGGTAGTACACTGTACTGTAGTAATTATAAAAATAAATATTACACACTTTCCAGATTCACCAGACTTGTAAACAGCTTGTCTTGTTGATGTTCTCCAACACATTCCCCATTGTAAGTTTAACGTCTGACTTGATCATCGAGTTACTTGCTTGTCAAGTAGGCGGGTACTGACTCATTCAGCCAGCGCTGTGTTCCAGACTTAATGCAAGTAAAGGCTAGCTCTGCCAGACTAGCCTGGCCTTAGCACCCAGGTATGAAGCACAGGTCATGTACTCGCTGGAGCTAACAGTGTTATTACCCTCACACCAACACATTGTGATGGCCTTACACCCCTGCACCCCCCCACCCTCCCCCTTAATCCACACACACACACACACACACACAGTCATTAATTCATTCCGTAGGATGTCCTTGAAAGAAAAACAACATCCTGATTTGGTTTATGATGACGAGCCACTGTTTGTGAGACTGCTCTGTGCCACACACGCACACGTACGTGCGCTCAAACACCTGGGTGGTCTGAGAGGTTTAGTGGCCCCTTGATAGGTGCTAATGTGTGTGCACACCACATGCACTGCCTTCAAAGAGGAGTGCTGTTGCCATGTTTACCACCACGCACCTGGCGGACAACACCTGTCTGCGAGCACCACCCCTGTGGCTGCTGGGAAATGCAGTTCAGCTCACCCACATTGTATGTGTGTGTGTGTGTGTTTTTTTGCAGGGAAGCAGTGTTTCTTGGTCCTGCGGCAGCAACAGTACAACGTCCAGGCCCTGGTTGCTGTGGGCGACCGTGCCAGCAAGCAGATGGTCAAGTTCGCCGCCAAGTGAGTACCGAAGGACGGTGTTTCCTGTCAGCGCGACGGGGCCCTGGAAACAATGGTGGGAAAGCCTTGTGCTCTGTCAGTCCCTGCGATTGCGTTTTCACACATTCTTTAAGTGGTGGGGGTCAATTATTTATCTGCCCCTCAACAAAAGCCGGGTGTTAAAAGGTCGGGATACTGCGCTGTTTTAATGGAGTGTTTCCTGCCGGGATAGGATAAACATTGGCCCAGATCACAGAAGGAAGAAATACTTAGGACCCGGGGCCCATTAGTCACTAGAAGGGTCAGGCCGAAGTCTATGAATGAGCCGGAGCTTTGGCGGACTTTGGCCGCTGATAAGACGCCTGCTGAAAGGCACCTTTTGGCCTCCGAATACTCCAGCTACAGTTGGGTCAGGCCAGGATTACTGTGTCTCGGCAGCACTGATGTGCTTGTCTGTCAGGGAGACGTCCAGACGGACATGACAGATGTCGAAAGACGCCATCAAGATGGTCACAAGATGTTTACAGCGAGGCCACTGGGTGAACGGTCAGCGGTCACAACTCTGAAGGAAGCTGACCCCCGGGTCGAGGTGATCACCACCCCTTGTGAAGGCTCCTTCCCTCTGAGCTGACCTGCCCTGACCTGCCTTGGGTTGTACAAGTTTCCCTGCTTCAGTGTTAGTTCCACACCAAAGCTGTCAGCTGACGAGCTTCTGTATAACATTGTAGTTCCTCTTTTCCTGCGGTTGGGTAATGTCATGTGGTCGATTCTGACAGTTGGATCCTATTGCAATGATTGCATCCAAAACAACAGGTGAACGTTATGACACAGTTCCCATGACAACACCAGCTGTACAGCAAAACAACTGAATAGCAAAGTCATGCTGCGGCTTGCGAGACAGTGCGGCTGAGCGGCAGCTCTCGTGGCCGTTTCACGGCTCACTGACCATTCACTGATCCCACGGTTAATTGTGCCTCCCCGGCTGCCTTCACATTCTTTGCTCTTGTTTGGATGAGTTGTTGACTGACAGGCGAGCATTAAAGATGATCCCATTCCCAGTGAAAGGCTGAGAGGATGTTGGTGATCGCCTGTCAGCCGTCGCACGCCTTCTCATTCACGCAATTTAATTAAGGGCTCCGCCGCTTTACGTGTTCTAAAGGGTTCACATTCCTCTCACTGGCTGGGTTTACATTGAAAATTGGCTGTTGAACCTGTTCCGATCGGAATATTAGGGTCCACGTAAACGCAGCTACTGCAAACACAGAGGCTGTAATAAACGGTCAGAGTAGTTTATTACAGCCTCTGTGTTTGCACCTCAGACCTCGTAGTGATTTTCCTACTGCAGTACAAAGCTGCAGGACGTATCGCCACACACCCTCAGAGAGAAGGTACATTTATGTATTCTAAAGATGGTCGCTGCTGTGACGTTATGTGTACTGTTTACAAGTCATACATTCATAAATGCTTCTGCCTTACAGCCTTGGGGTGTGTCTTTCAGCCAATAGAATTGAACGTGCTTCTCTCAGCAATGTTGTTGGTTGATAGTTGGTCAAAGCGCTAACTAGCTAGCTAGCATTCCTGTAGTCCACATGGTTGGTTAAAGTTAATTGGAAGAGTACCATGCGCGAGTGTAGTCTACTGTGCGGTCGTAGACTGCAGCTCAGCAGATTTCACTTCTTCTGCTCTGTCTGTGTCGCCCCAGCGATGGATATCATTAATGCAGGGATTTATTGGTCTACTTGATCAACCTCTAATCCCCCCCCCCCCCTCAAAACTCCACTAAAGGGGCGCAGGGATCCTTGGCACCAGCTGCTGGGGAAGGGGGGGTGGGGGGGTCCCCCACGCTTAGTCTCTCATTACAGGCTTTTAATGAGAAGGAGTGAAGGATTACAGAGGCTCCTCCATCTGGTCCTCTGGTTCCCCCCCCATATCCCACCTCATGGCCGTATTCAGTCAGTGGACTCTTCTCGTTCCCGTTGGCTGGGCCACAAAGCGCGTCGGAGATCACAGGTGTTGTTTTGAACCCCTGCTGCTGCTGCTGCTGCAGCGCTGATTTCATGTTTCACCAGGCCTTTCACAACGCTTTTGATTTGAAATGTAAGGGGGAGGCGGGCTGCTTTCTCCCGGTGATGGCGGTTTGGTTGCGAAAAAACCCACAAGCCCACGTGATCCGGCAGGCAGGCAGGCAGGCAGGCAGGCCGTTGCTCAGGATGTGTTGAGATTTGAGAGCCGCTGCTTTCTAGCTAGCTAGCTGCCCACTCCTCCCACCCACCCATTTCCTCGTGCACCAGCGCTCTTCAAGCCTCCCCTCCCCTCCCCTCCCCTCGCCTCGACAAGCGTGGGAATCATCTGCAGCTTCTTCTGCTTATTGTTTGCTGCCTTGCCGTCTTGCCAACATAAAGATCACATGAACAATAGTTCAAGAAATAATAAGACGCCCAGACTCCCAGAAGTACTACAAACTTAATGGTGAATGATACAAATAATGGTGACATACATCACGTGCGTTGTCTCATGGCCTGTCTGGTGTGAATCGGGTGGGGCAGGGAATAGCCTCGTGATCCCGCCCTGATCTTGTCAGTTATAATGTTTGACATTGCTGACATCGGCACCACTCAACTCAAAGCGTTTGTCGTAAAGGCGGTGCTAATACATTTCAATCAAACTGTCTACCTTTGCCTCGCCCAATCAGAATGTTTAAAATCTGCCACTGGAAACAGACGTATGACGCACACCGAGTGAATGATTAAACTTTTAGCTAGCTGCTAAACAGTGTTGCCAATTCTTTCCCAATGAAAGTAGCTAGCACCAGAAGTCGCCAGATGACGTCATGCGCTCATTTGCATATTGATGGCGTCATCGCATATTCATTTGAATCCTCCTGCCGGCCCCACACACAAACACACACAAGTTACTGACTGTCTTTACAAAAGTACAAAATTACAAAAGTCTAGATTTCTCTTTTCCCAGGTCTGAATAACCTTTATAGAAATACACATGTGCACACACACACACACGTGCACACGCACACACGCCCCACACCGTGAGTGTGCTCCTCGTCAGCGGACCACACTAAGTAATATAAACGAGCACACACACACACACACACACAGCCTGTGTGTCACAGTGCCTGCCTGGTCTCCCCCAGCATCACCAAGGAGAGCATCGTGGACGTGGAGGCTGTGGTGAGGACCGTGGACCAGCAGATCGAGAGCTGCTCCCAGAAGGACGTGGAGCTGCATGTAGAGAGGGTAGGACCACGCACGCACGCACGCACGCACACACGCACTTGTTTTTATTACAAATGACGTATGACAGAAGTGTGACACATGGGTACGTCTAGGAATGCATTCAGACCACCGTAATACACTGTCTGGCCAAAAGAACAACCTTGGAGGCAGTGTTATGACCTGGGGTTCAGCTGGACAGCTCTAGGCTCAGCATTGTTATGTGGCAATAAAGTAAAGTCAGCCAAGTGTATTGAATGGTTAGTTCTTCCCTCACGGCACAGGAATATTCCAGCACGATAATGCCAGGATTCATCCAGACCTGATTAACCCTAGGGTTGGGGTTAATCAGGACTTGAACCCTGAACCCCAGTGAAAGTCTTTGGAATGTCCTGGAGAAGACTGTAAGGAGTGGTTAGACTCCCCGCAGCAGTACACCGTCTCAACAATGAGTGCCACTCAACAATGCCATATGATGTCGCCGTCATTAAAGTTAAAGGCTAACTCAACGAAATAGTAGCGTGCACTTTTAGTTTTTGGCCAGGTAATGTATTAGAGGCTTAATGAAGCCCCCAATAAAGTCTGCTGAAGTACGTCATGCACGTGATGCGTGTCAAATCATGGCTAGTCTTCATACAGTCTTCATACATGGTGACACGGCTGTGAACACGTTCATAACGGTGACACTGACAGTATCGGCGCCGTGGGCAGGTGTGATCACAAAACGGAAAGCACACACCTTGTGTAAAGAGGTGCTGGCTGGTAAACGACAAGGACAGGTAAAAGGAAACCGCACACTCTAGAGCTCAGATGCACAAAGTTTAGTAAAAAAAACAATATCTCGACAGTCACGCTGCCCTCCTCAGGTGGGGGAACTTTGCTCAGGCCTTATATAAGCAGTGCGTGCTGTAGAGGGAGTGTTCTAGCATGCAGGTGTGAAGACGTGGCTCTCGCCAACGTAAATGCGATGTATTTGTGAAATCCTGGTGCTTTCCGTCCTGCCTGCCACCACAGGCAGAGAAGCGTTGGTGGTTTCAGCACTCTGATTGCAGTGTGTGCTTTTTTTATCTAATCTATTTCTCTTTCTTTCTCACTTTCTTTCTTTTTCTTTCTTCTTCTTTCTTCTTTCTCGGTTTCTCTCTGTAAATTTTAGTCTCTCTTTCAACTCTCTTCTAACTCAGTCTGTTACACCAACCCCCCCCCCCTCCCTCTCTCTCTCTCGCTCTCTTTCTGTCAATAAAATTCAGTGCACGTTTCAAATGAACGAATGAATGAATGTTGCCAAAGCACATAAAATAAGATGTGTACAAAAAAAATAGAATAAGAAATAATTATTAAAGAAATACAAGTGAACATGTGTGTTACCTAAGCAGTGGAAATGAACTGTACATGAACGTTGTATAAGGGTAGAATTGACTCTTTCTCTCCCTACCCCCTTCCCCCAACAGATCTTCGTGATCAGCCAGGCCGAGCCCCGACTACCACTCCTGTTGGAGGACGCGGTTCGCCCAGAGGTGGAGGGCGATGAGGTGAGGACGTGTCTCCTCCAATTAGCGGAACCAGTGCGGGAGCAGGAGAACGTGGTCCGTTCAGCGGGCCTGGTCTTGAAGTTGCTATAACGTCACTTTTATCTCTGTGTGTTTTCTCTCAAGCTCTTTATCTCCGTCTGTCAGGCAGTAGTGGTGTGCAGCAGCACACAGCAGAGCAGATCAAAGATGCACGTCATGCGGACCCATCGGTTTAGAGAACAATATTTTTCAATTGAGGGATTCGTCATCCTCAACAGCAACGCTAAAAAACAGCAATGTGGAAACTCCTAAAGCAGCAGTTCTCAAACTTTGAGCCACACACCTTCCAAAATATATACTTAATTGAATTGAATTGCTAAACACACACACACACACACACACACACACCCCCAACCCCTGCTTTGAAAACCACATTCTACCTGCTCTGTAAGCAACCACCATTTAAGCAATATACCCACCATTTAAGCAACCACCATATGAACTTTCACAATTGGTGTTCATGTCGGCCACAGCCCACAGCGTCTCGTCCAGAGTAGTGGCTTGCGGGGGTGTGTGTGTGTGTGTGGGGGGGGAGCAGCTAGCATAGGGTTAGCATACGGTTAGCTTATGGTTAGCGTGCTCTCTGTTTCCAGCTGCCAGCGAAGGCGGTGCGAATATCTTCACTGTGTCCTACTTCAAGACCAGCGCCTATCTGGCCCGGGGGGGGGGGGGGGGTTGCATTCATCTGGGCTCACCTCAGCGACCCCTGCAGCTGCACAGATAGTGTGGACCCAGGTGTGTTCTGGGGCAGCAGTACCTACCATCCCAGGAGGCCCAGAGACACCCCCTCACCCACACTCCCCCGTCTGGATGCACGTGTGTCTCTCTCTCTCCCGCTCTCTCTCGCTCGCCCTGTCCCTGGACAACCTCCTCCATCATCCTGCCAGCCAGGATGTGTCTGTCTGTCTGTCTTCCCCCCCCCCCCCTCCTTTCTATTTTTTCCCCAGTTTCCAGTTTGTTCCCTGACCAATGGACTCACAAGTCCAAATATATATGCGTGTGTGTGCACCTGCTGTTGGTCAGCATTGGCACGACAACGTCTGTCTTGTAGTTAACCCCAAGTCGCAGGCCTGTTCCAGGATCAGTGTTAGTAGTGCCAGGGATCCTCGGTGCAAAATGGCGTGTTGAGTTGGGTAAAGCGTGGAGCGATAACGATTAGTCTTTTTACATGTTGAGTTATGTGAGTTGAACATAAACAGAGCAATAACGGGGGGTGGTGTGACCCGTGTAACCCCCCCATCCCCCCCCATCCCAGCTGCAGGAAGTAGCAGTCTCCTCTGCAATGAGACATTCACAGCCTCTTCCCCTCGCCCTCCCCCCCCCCCCCATCTATGGAGGTCGCCAGCTTCCTCCTGCGATGAGACATTTACGCGCTGATCTGCTCTGGTCCTCCTGCGTCAGGCTGTTCTTTATAGACCTATTTAGATTATTCTTGTCAGTGGCACACATTGAAGGTGGCGTCGCACATTCTGGAGTGAAGATCAAAACACCTCACTTTGCTCTGCACCACTTTGCATGTGGTCTCATGCTGCAGAGCCAGGCTGTGTGGAAACACCGGGCTACGGGCATCCAGGACCGTGTGAGGAGATATTTGCTGAATTCGACAAAAGAAAAGTGTATTAGTTTACACGGTAGTAATAGCTGACTCCCCCTTTTTAGTCAACATCTCTAAATGTGCACGCTTTGCCATATTGGCAGATTTACGCAGTTTCAACGTGATCACTGGCCAGTGGCCACGTTACTGAAGGTAAACCGACAACGTCAGTGTTGTGGTTACATAGTGCTGAATAATGATAGAAATAATATTTCAGGAAATGTTTTGGGTTTTTACATTGGGTTTTACATAGTTTTTCTTACATTGGGTTTTACATTGAGTTTTACATAGTTTTTCTTACATTGGGTTTTACATTGAGTTTTACATAGTTTTTCTTACACTGGGTTTTACATTGGGTTCTGGTAGTTAATTGCCCCCTCCCTATCCAACAGGATGGCAGAGCCACAGTCAACCAGGACACCCGACTGGACAACAGAGTGATCGATCTCAGGGTAAGTCCACTGCAACCACGCTCTGGTTTTGTAACCCTGGCAACAGTAGAAGGGAAGGAGGGGTAGGAGATGGAGGATGGGGGGAGGGAGAGAGAGAGAGAGAGAGAGAGGGAGACAGATACAGAGAGAGAGAGAGGGAGACAGATACAGAGAGAGAGAGAGAGAGGGAGACAGATACAGAGAGAGAGAGAGAGAGATAGAGAGAGAGAGAGGGAGACAGATACAGAGAGAGGGAGCTTTGTAGCAACACCTGTTTCTACAGAAGGTCTGCAGACTTTGAGCCTGTTATCAGCTTCACACTTTAGAGCCCTGGGAGGCCGTAAAAAGGCTCTCGCTCGCCCACGGAGCCTTGAAACACCTCTAATCATCACTTGCTCCCACCGCCTGCACACCCCACAACATCTGACTTTCAGCTTTCACCTAGTCTCTCCTCAAACGGACTCGTGTACATGTGACTGTGTGTTTGCTTTACGGCGGGTTTCGTCTGTTGGTTCGTTGTGTCCGTGGAATACAGAGCAACAAACAACAACAACAACCTGGGAAAGAGCAGTGTTAGAGCGGTTTGAGGGATTCACAATCCCTGACCAATGGGCCAGGGTCCAAATTGTGCGTGTGTGTTCGTGTGCCTGTGTCCAGCCATTGGCTGTCTGGTGGAAAGGCATAAAAACGTCTGTTGGTAAAATGAAACTGTGATGGTTGTGAACCTCAATGCGCACGCCTGTGCAAGTATCAGTGTGTTCGTAGTGCCAGGTATCGTCGGTGCACAATGGCGTGATGTGTTGTTGATGTGTGATGTGAGGGGAAAGAACACGTAGAGCGATAACCATTCGCTTTTTTTACATTTTGAGTACAAACGGTGCACAATTGCTCCAAGCTCGCGTGGTTATGTGAGTGGTGGTGGTGGGATTGTGAAAGCCAAAAGAGAAGTTAGTTTGTTGAGCATATGGAAAATACCTATTTTAGGGGACTTTACTATGGCAAGTAACTGAACAAAAGGGTCAACAGTACAGTCTGATGTACTGGTAGTGTATCAGCAATCAATTAGTCTGCATGTGATACTGCATGTTTGAAGACTGACAGTTGAACCTGATTTTCTGTGGTTGAAAATGATGGGTTGAATTTCACCTGCCAAATATGGTAGATAGTATTTTACTAACCGAAAACATTGTGGTTTTGTTTTTTTGTATGTATGTATTGTATTGTCAAATTGCCGAAAAACTTAAGCATTGTTATTGCACTTTTTATTCAGTTTACGAAGACATTTTGCGACATTTGGCATTATCATAACTTCCATATACCATTTGTCTGCTGTGACGCACATTCAAATCTGTCTGAGGACCCCACCCAATCATATCGATGTACAGTATACACGCGCACACACACACACAGACGCTGATACATTCTCAGTACAGGAGACATGCTATAAACAGGAAGTGTGTAACTGAATGTGTCGCTTGGGTTCCTGTTCACACTGGTTACGGCCTTTTATGTTTGTGTGTTTACATGTTCAGGCTCATGTTATCCTTCTATAGATTAAGTTACGCTTGGTATTTGCTCATTTTAATTTGTTTGTTTCAATAGTTCCCCATGGCTATAGTCGCTATCACTAAAAATACATTTTTATAAATCGTGTTCACGCTTAAAATGAAAGTGGAGATATTTATCATTATTTATAATCTTTCTAAGAAAATAAATCCAGGCTTTTTACGATGTGAAGAAGAAATATGGTGTCTTTGTCAATTCAGCTTGTGAACTGAAACTACGGGCAGACGCTTTCGTTAAGATGAGTGATTTTCATCTTAGGATGGGCTTCTAGAAATTCTATGATGACTCAAATTCTGAAGGTGTGTCTTGTCAAGTGGAAACGGTAACTGACGGTTTCAGGGTTCTCAACTTTGGTCATTTTTTATTTAGTGCTAATCGTTAGCTTGAGGTGTGCACCACGTGGAGGCCCATGTGTGTTGCCAATGGTGCGTTTATGTTCCCAGGAGCCTGCAAACACAACAGATGATGTTTTCAGAAATCACCCGCTTCTGAGGAACAGTGTGAACTAACCACATCGTCACTCTTATTTCTCACTTTCTGTTCTGGTTGTGTGATTAATCAAATTAATTTTCACCGCGTGTGTGTGTGTGTGTGTGTGTGTGTGTGTGTGCGCCCCACCAGACAACAACCAGCCAGGCCATCTTCCGCCTGCAGTCAGGGGTCTGTCAGCTCTTCAGGGACACCCTGACCAACAAGGGCTTTGTGGAGATCCAGACCCCCAAGATCATCTCAGGTAAGGGGCGAGCAGTGCTTGACAGGGCTGGCTGAGCAGGGGAGGTCCCTGTGACTCAGACACAGAGTGGCGGTGATTCTTCTTCTGGTGGGGTCCAGCCCATTTGTGTGTCTGTCTGCGGCTCCCACCGCCAGACACACCTTCAGGACGCGTAAACCGTCGCCGTGGCGTGTAAACGCTCACTTGCACGCATACACACACACACACACACACACTCACATGCACTGAACCAAATGCATTTGACGTGCACATTATTATAAGGCAGCGTTTTTTCCAGGGCATGGGGAACAATGGGGTCATTGACCAGATTCCCTGTGGATTGCTTTTCCTTAACCTCTCTTCCCCAAAGCTCTTGGGGAAGAGAGGCGGACCTGTCTGGACGAGACGGGAATCATCGTGGCTGAGCCAGAAAAGCTCTCCTTCCCCCACGATCCAGGAAAACCACTTTCTGCTGCTTAAATGCTCTTTTGTAGATTTGTAGATTCCCTTTCATCCTGGTACATAAAATACACACACACACCATATAGTTCTGACACAAACACACACACACCATATAGTACTATCTCACACGCATGTACACACACACCATATAGTTCTGACACAAACACACACACACCATATAGTACTATCTCACACGCATGCACACACACACACATAGTTCTATCACACACACACACACCATATAGTACTATCATACACACACACACATGTAGATCTATCACACTAGAATACACAGTTCTATCACACACACACACCATATAGTACTATCTCACCCTCCCCCCCCATATAGTTATATCACACACCCACACACACACACACACACACACACACACACCATATAGTACTATCACACACGCACCACCGCACACACCAAATCGTTGACACACACGCCCTTGGCAGATGAATAACTGTATTTTCCCAGGGCAGGAATGACCTTCAGTGCCATGTTGTGTATGAATAAACACAAATATTACTATTGTGTTTATTACAACTATGTTGCCAGCGTCCACTAACCCTTACTTATCATACGTCATACGTCTCTCGTGCTGTTTGAGTTCAGTAGGCAGCGTAGGAAGCCTCCAAATGGGCTGGGCTCCCAGCGAGCTTTGGTGAATGAGGGTCATCGATGTGTGAACCAGCGTCAGTCAGGTTTAACACGTGTGAAGGAAGGAGAAAACTTTCACTTCCTTTATATTTGAAATCAGCCAATGGCAGATTTGCGTAGTCTAGCACTGCTGAATTCAAAAAAGGCGCCTTTTTGTAACTTTTTTATTGTTTTTGGCGGGCAGCTGGGGTAAAGTTTTTTTCTTTTTTTGTCAAACCACAATATGTTCCTGCCACCGCCCACAACACATGTAGTGAACACTGTGTACAGCGCCAAGCCCTCTCACTTGTTTTGAGGACAGAATAGATCAGATAGTACACGCTGACGTCAGCAGCCCAAGTGTTGGAGGTGTCTCTTGAGTGAGCGTGCAGTAGTGTCATGGTGTTGTCCTTCATCGCTGCAGTAGAACACGTTTGCAATGGGAGCTAACTGTTGCTTAGACATGTGGATGCTATTACTACTATTATCTATATAATGTATAGTATGCATATTATGTGAGGATGTGCTATTAGCATTTCTTATTTGCATATTATGCAGTGCTATGCTGTTTAATTAGCATGTCTATTTTGTGTGTCGTGTGTGTGTGTGTGTGTGTGTGTGGGATGAGGGGGGAGCAGCTAGCATACGGTTAGCATACGGTTAGCTTACGGTTAGCGTGCTCTCTGTTTCCAGCTGCCAGCGAAGGCGGTGCGAATGTCTTCACTGTGTCCTACTTCAAGACCAGCGCCTATCTGGCCCAGTCACCACAGCTCTACAAGCAGATGTGCATCTGCGCTGACTTCGACAAGGTCTTCTGTGTGGGTCCAGGTACGGGGGGGGGGGGGGGGGGGGGGGGGGGGGGGGGGGGGGGGGGGGGGGGGGGGGGGGGGGGGGGGGGGGGG
>JAODLL010002809.1:0-12136 GCA_026546735.1 Forbesichthys agassizii | reverse complement strand
GGCCCCGGGGCGCTGTCCGGTGCTGATCCTCCCGATGCGCGCCTCCCAGCGCGGGCACGGCCGCGAACCGTGACACCGATATATTGACTCAGTATCATTATCGCATTATCACTTGTACAATATCATATTGAAATAGTTGCAGGAAGTGCAATATTCAATTTATTTTGTGGAGAGAGGCGTCCATTGGCTGTTCGGCTTAGTTGTTTTTGATTTAGACAGAAAAGTAAGATATGTGGCCAAAATGAATACCTCCTTGTTACTGTAGCTTGGAATTACTATTGTTGTACCAGTCCAATATAACAACTATGAAAATTAGTTGTTTTGATGTTATGAATATATTTTGATGCATTTTCCAATAACCTTTGTGTTTTTACTTATGTTTAAAAATATCGCATTTAATATCGATAATGCACTTTTCATTGTCAATATTGCAACATTACATTTGATCAATATCGTGCACCCCTAACGTGCGCACACACACACACACACACACTGAATGATGAACTGACATTTAGTGCCAGCTAGTTACCAGTGATAATATTGGGACCTGTGCTTGTGTGCATGTGGTTATGACTAGTACTAGTTAATCCACAGATGGTTACAGATTTGAGGAATAATGGAGCAATATCACAGCTAGGCCATGTCCACTCTAGAGAGGCAAATTAGCTATGGTCTTATCATCTCAAACATCAACCACGCATACTCTTTTGAAAATGTCCAGCATTGGATCAAGATGGTTTTACTGGAATCTGTGTCGGCTCCTGCTCAATTCACCATTAGTATTGTGGGATGCAGCATGACTAAAATATTTGTGTAGGGATTTGGTTTGTAATAATTAATAGTGTAATAATCCTTTCTTAAATTGATCACTTACCATATGCTTCCAAAATTGTTGGTAATGTGTCCACCTTTACAGTACATTTAAAACCATGTCTCATGACCAAATTAAGACTTAACTATAGTGAAATATCCATCAATGCACTTCAAATACATTTAAATATTCAGGAATCATGAAAGCTACAGTATAAAGCTCCTTATTTAAATATAATTTTGGGGGACATATAAAGCGGGGGGTGTGGGGTCCTTCCCCAGAAAATGTTGAGAATCAAACACTTCTTTTTCTGTATTCTGGTGAATGGAACAATGTCTTTTTATTTAAAGAAAAACAGGAACACTGGCACAATTGAAAATATATGAAAACTATTGCAGTAAGGGTTATCAAACTATGTATTTCTCTGGTAGACATATACCTATTTCATATTTTTCAACATAGGCCATGATTTAATCTACTCTCCTGGCCTTTGTGGGAAGTCAATATGCATGTTACATATTCATATTGATGGTCAATTAATTAATTGTAGTGTATTAACCCCTGGACTTCAATTGCTCATATGCTTTTGTTCAAAACATTGTAAATGAGTGAGGGGAATGCATCCCCTGCATCCTCCCTGGAATCTACCTATGCCTATGGCATATGGTAAGTGACCTTGTGTAATATCTGTGTGTAACAGCAAATTTGTCCCATGAACGACACATTTTTAATAAAAATAAAATGATAGAAAGGCTTAAGTGTGGAGCAGAAAAAATTATTAGTGTATCATGAAAATGTAGCCACAAATATAAGCACATCAAAACTTAATATTTATATAATAATAATAATAATAATAATAATAACTTCAACTTTATTGTCATATGCTGCCACAGTTGAGTAAAATAGAACGCAATGACATTTGTTTTGCCATGGCTCTCTCCACCCGTAAGTTCACAACAATGTGAAATATAAGGACCCATTAAAATATACAATACATACCCATAAATATACAAGCACATACCCACATACATATAGACTAGTGAATATAAGTACTTGACATGAAGTACCCATATACACATATGACCATCCATTCCTCTACTTATTGCGTACCTATAGAACATATACTCCAGTTGTACAAAGTACCCGCATATAAACATGAAGCCTATTTATATAGTGCTTTTCTAAGTACTGAAAGTCGCTTGACAAAACAAAGCAATAAAGCAACATTTAAAACATAAAAATAAATAAAGTAACATGAAGGGAGGTTAGTTAGAAAGGCATGTCTGAAAAGGTGATTATTGAGGGCAGTTTTGAAGGATGAGAGTGTAGAAGCATTTCAGATGTGGTTAGGGAGTGTGTTCCAAAGGGCGGGGGCAGCAGCAGAGGAGGCTCTGTCACCCCAAGTGCGGCATTTGGTCCTTGGGATGTGTAGGAGGTTTGCATCACTTGCATGACTTGAGGGATCAGGAGGTGACATGACGGAGGACGAGATCGGAGAAGTAGGGGGGTAGGATAGGGCGTTCAGGGCTTTATAGGTGGTGACAGGGATCTTGAACTCAGTTCTTTGCTTGACTGGGAGCCAGTGAATGTTTTGGAGGACTGATGTGATGTGATCTCAGTTTATTTAGGACTGAAGGATGCTGTTGCAGTAATCAAGCCTGAATGTAATAAATGCATGCCGGAATATCTGTCTGTGGTAGGATGAGGAGAAGTGAGGCAAGAACCGAACCTTGGGGTACACCGTGTGACTGAAGCAGTGGAGGATGCGTAGTTATTGATAGAGATGAATTGATGTCGGTCTGAGTGGTATGATTTCAGCCAGGAGAGGGCAATGCCAGTTATGCCAAGGTGGGACTGGATGTGTGTGATGAGGATGGAGTGGTTGATGGTGTCAAAGGCAGCATTGAAGTTGAGGAGGATGAGGATGGAAAGAAAGCTGGAGTCAGCAGCGAGGAGAATGTCGTTGATAGATGTAGTTTGTAGATGTAGCTTTAGTAAATGAACCATGTAACCTTACCCAAGGACAAATCCTCCACTGTTTCATAGGCTGTGTGCATGCGTGACTGTATGCCTGCAAATCTTCCCTTCATAACAGTATTCTAATAGTTAATATTTAATTTAATTATTAATCTCATCCTGGAAGTCTGTATACATGTTCTTGGCTCTGTGCATCCAAAAAAAAGCATAATTGTGTAAAATTGCTTCTATGTATAGCTTGCCTTAGATTTGCTTTTGAAATTTGCCTTGGAAAGAACCAAGCATTGTAAAATGACGCATAAAACATTGAGACTGGTGGTGTTGGAGAAACTTTACTGTACAAGACTGGCAAACTGCTAGTTAAAATGCTAACATAAATATAGACCAGCCAATAGGGTTAATATAATGAATTGAAGCAGCTCACGGTAAAGGTCAGCACCATGTTGACATCAACACTACTAACCCTGTTCCTCTCCTGTGCTCTCTCACATTCTTCATATCCATCATCCATTAATTTCCTTATATCAAACATCAATGATGGTTAATAATGATCTTAATTTCCGCTCTTGGTCGTGTATGAAAGGTACAGAAGATAATCTCCTGATTTATCAGACGCTATTAGGATGTGAATCAGAGGTATTAAAGCAACGGGCATTAATAGGCACATCGTTTAAACAACGCCACGGGACTAATGGATTTCCAAATGAATTTGTCAACACCGTTTGTCGTGAATACAATTAGCTGAATTGGAGGAGAGGCGGAGGAGATGACCCCAGCCAGCAGCGAGAAATAGTATTTGAAAGGAGAAAAGCGACAGAGCTAGGAGTTAATCGACATCCATTATGTTTACATGGCATACTCATATTTCACTGCAGTTTGTGTTCGCATGATAAAATGCCAATGTTGATACAGGCAATGTGAACAGAATAACTTCTATTTGATATTGCCAATAAGAATTTATTCTGAATGTAGACCAATTAATTAAAATGTGATAGGCCGTTACTATTTATGATTTAAGAGGACTTGTTACTTGTACACCTCAATTTATTTTACGGTACAGTAGCATATCCTGTATGCCCTGAGGCCTATTTATGGTTAATTAAAGGGAAAGATGCACCTCAGATGGAAACATTTAATAAAGGTGTATCAAGCGATGGTGTGAATGCATATCCCAATCAGTCTACATGTAAACAGAAATAAAATTGGACTAATAATTTTCAGGCCATGTAAACATACATTTGGAATATTGCTTGTTTTGGTATACAAGGAATGAGTTGAATGTTGTTAACATTGCGTAGTGATGTGGCACAGCTGCTGTAGGCAGTATGGGTGGTGTTGAAGAACAGTCATTGGATTGTGAGTCAAATATAGGGAGGTGTTTATGTGATGAGTGGGTTAGGTCATGACTTGAGTTACCACTCATCCAAGTGTATCATTGCACTTTATTTGAAGAGCCAATTAAAACAAATGCAATGTGCCCACGTGAAGAACATTAGCACTGCATAACAACCTTCTGTATACAGTAAAGTACCACTAAGCAATTTTTTTACACTAAGCACCAAGCAATTTTGTAAAAAAATATTGGCCCTCATTTATGAAACATGCGTACGACACAAATCTGTGCGTACAATAATTTCTACGCAAAGGTTGGCATTTATCAATCTGGACCGATTTGGACGTGAGCGGTGGCAACGATCAAATCTCACGTCAGGTATCAACTCGTGTACGGAAGTTTTCGAGTCATCTAACTTGCGGTGCAGCATAGTGGAGGTGGCGGAAAAATTATCTGTGAGTTGTTTTTATAAGATATTCACACCATGTTAACCTGCATAGCGCAGGTTAACATGGTGTTATTATTTGATGATTCGATCCGACGCTGACAATCTAGATTGCCAAAACAGCCGTAGCCTGCTCAACACAGCCCCAAAGAGGATCCGCTTTTCAGGTTCTCATTTTTAAAAGGCTAGACACCACTTATCTCTGATTTAGGTAAAAGAGACATTAAAATAAAGCCATAAAAAACTAAACCTCTAATATTTATTAGGAGAATTACCTTTCCGTTGTTTTCAGACCAGGCAGGCATTTAATGCCAATGCATCTATATATTCATATATTTATTAGATAGCCTATTCTATAGCCTATGTTAAATATAGGATATAGATTATGGCAAAATATTATATTTTGTAAAGCCAATCTATATCGGCGGAGGGAACTAGGCATAGAGGCATAGGCACTCATGCATGACAGAGAAAGGTGATTTGGCCTGCGGGGTTCTGCAGATTAACAGGCTGTTATTTGATCATAGTGACAGAATATAGCCTATATGCCCAAAGAGCCTTCTATATGTAGTGTTCCACTACATTCTGGTTCAATAAAAAAAAACGTTGAACACCATAACATCTGATTGATCTGAAAAGTCATACAAATGTGCAAATAAATAAACTTCCCAACCTTCTATTTAAATAGGCTATGATAAATTGGCTATGCCTACTATAGTACGGATAAGGAGGGAACGCCACACCTTGGCTGTCGCTCCTCCTTTTGTGTTTTGTGTTATTGTATACCTTTAAGAATCTTAATCGTTGGTAGTGTTTTTGTTTTGTTTTACAAAGTTCAGTTGGCTATTTTTTTAGATTTACAGTCATTGTTTTCTTTCCCTGGACTCTTCCAACAACTCAAACGACGTCCTTTTTACTAGCGGCTGAGTTACTACCGGTACCGTACTATCTTACATTAGCTACCGGTACTACCATCGGTGAGATTGATTTGACACCAAGCCTCCCATCACCCATCTGGCGTCATCAAAACTAGAGGGACTTTGTTTATTTTTATTTTATTTATTTAACCTTTATTTAACCAGATAGGCCGATTGAGAACAAATTCTCATTTGCAACGGCGACCTGGCCAAGACAAAGCATAAATGTGCAGGACAACATATAGTTACACATAGAATACACACAATACAAAAATAAAAATGCAGTAGTCTGTTTTTAAAAAATACAAATACAGTACATAGTCTATATACTTTAGTTTACTGGGACATATTCTACTTGCTTCTGATTTATTTGGCACTTCCACTCATTTTAAATTCACCGGACATCGACGATACCGCATCCTCACACCTACGACAGAGGATTATAAAAAGTAATATCCCTCCGCCACCAACTGCCTCATAGTCTCGTCTCGCCATATCTTCGATGTTGTTTAATCCCATTTCATCTTCCCTGAAATATTTGTCTGCTGAGCTGCTGCTACTAAATTCAAGGTCCTTTAAACCCCCTCCAGCTCTGTTTTCCCACCCTGGAATTATTCGTCGGCCAAAGTACATTCACCGTGGGACTTGCTGAAAATTCACACGCACCAAGTCTCTTATCCCCTCGTTTTGGTCTATTCAACAAATCGCCCCACGCAATTCTCGTCCTGCAAATAACAGACATTGTGCGCTCCTCCGCCAGATTCATACAGTGAATACAAACCCGATATCTAATAACTGCCTTAAAATTGCATTATTCAATGTCCGATCCCTATCTGATAAAACCCCACTCATCCACGAGTTTGTATCGGACAAAAAACTTCAACAAACATTCTATGCCTAGCAGAGATGTGCCAAAAACCAAATGATTTTTTGTTTACCTTTCTCAACCTGTTGCTGTTGCTGTTCTTTTACGTGACATTCTCAAAGCCAGATCTGTTAGTATACCAGGATATACTACATTTGAATGTATAGCCTTTAAACTCACTGGCTCCCGTCCGGTTTAGCACAATGAGAGAGTAGACGCGTGTCCAGGGGCTCCTGCATATTAGCACTTTTAACATTATTTTTCAACTTTGCATTTAGTTTCTCATTGTTAAACTTATTCCTAAATTGGTATAATACCATTTCCCATTGAATGTCGAGGGCTCGAAGACGCAAAGGGGCTACAACTAGCAACTCATCTTCTTTCACGATGGCGGAGTCTGACAGTTATGGCACCGAATCCTCATCCTTACAGTCCCATCCTGTTACAGTAACTGATTTGCAAGCTGGCCTGCAGGGCCTCCGCTCAGACCTGATCACCGAATTGACGTTGATCATCGCAGTGCAGCTAAGATCAGCTATCGAAGGGGCTATAACACCCGCCGTGGAGGCAGCAGTAGCTCCCCTTTCCTCCATGCTTGATGGAATCCGGTCTACTGCAGAGGAACAAGGCCGCCGTATGGATGCCTTCGAGCATGACCTTTGTGACTACAGTGACCATATTGTAGCCTTGGAGGGGACGGTTGCTCGCCTCAGTTCGGAGAAGCAACGGCTAACTGAAAAAACCGACGACCTGGAAGCCCGTTCTCCGATGTAACCTTCGGGTTATTGGAATGCCAGAGAAAGTTAAGCGTGGAGATCCGGTGGGTTTCATGTCTGGGTTCTTCAGCAAGGTCCTGGGTACAACTCTTGTCCCTGCACCGCTGTGATTGGACAGGGCCCATCGTATCGGTCCTCCTCCCACGGCGGACGGCGCCAATTCGAGGCCCAGAGTTGTCATCGCTCGGTTTCACAACTTCCAGGATAAGGAAAGTGTTCTCCGACGGCAGAGCAGGGACCAACTCTTTTTTCACAAGGTCTTCATTTTCCCTGACCTAAACTCTAGCGTCGCTAAGAGGAGAGCACTGTTCTTTGATGTTAAGCGTCGGCTGTCGGAAAAGAAGGTGAAATTCTCCCTGCGCTATCTTGCCTTTCTTCATCTGGAGCATGTAGGAGAGAGGCTGCAGTTTGATTCACACGAGGATGCCTAGCGCTGGTTTGACCGTACATTTGAATTACAACACAAATGGCCCTTTACATTGCACTTACTCACTAACTTATGTTATACAGTTCACTGTAGCCATTCCATTCCATTTGATATCAGGCCGAACCTATTGGTCAGCTGTTTTTAGAATTAGTACAGTCTGGTTTAAATGCATAATGCTTGCTTTGCTGTACACATACATATCCCGTATTGACTGGTTTGTGTCCTCCAACCTCATGTGAGAGGCTCTTATACTTTTATCTCGCTGATGACATTCCACTGCTCTCTCTTTATGTTTTATTATTTTTTTGCTACTTTTTATGCTATACATGTTTAAATGCACTACCCTTTCTATTTTTGACATCACCAGTCTGGACGTTAACTTCCGAACATGCTAAATTCTACTTCATTGGCTTTGTTATATTCTTTGGTATATATTACATAGGTAGTATCTCCCTGTTGGTTTTGCTATTTTGACTCCACACTGAAGTGTAATTTGGGAGACCTGCCTATTGGTTTAGTTTATTTGTATTCGTTTGTGCCACAGAGTTCTACTGTAGCAAAGTTTATGATATACACGTTTGGATGTACTGGCCTTTTTTACACTCTACTTGCCTTTTTTGGTTGTTTGATTCTCTTACTGAATGTTTTTTGTATACAACAATGTTTTGCGGGACCCCTATGTGGGAACGTAGGAGTGCTCTATTAGCATGCACCGTAACTGCAATTGTTTTGACCTGCTGTCTCCAGGGTGGAAGGAGGCTTTGGGGTTGGGTAGGGGGGGAGGGGTGGAAATGGGTTTTTCTATATGTTGTTTATGTGTTTCCTTCATTTGGTTTTTATTATTTCTAATGTTTTATGGATTTCACAGATGTCCATCTTGGCCTTTTTCATTGTTTGTTTCACTTTTTTTCTTTTAAGCACTTAGATGGCGGGTGAGGCTGGTACTTGTAATGCGGGAGGTGGTTTGCACATTCCAATAAAGTTTATGTCCTGGAATGTGAAGTCAATGAACACCCCTGTTAAGAGATCTAGGATATTTTCTCACTTAAAACAGCTGTGCAGATGTGGTGTTTTTACAGGAGACTCATTTACGCACCAAGGATCACTTTAGATTACGAAATTCAAGGTTCAATTAGATCTTTCACTCAAACTTTAATTCCAAAGCCAGAGGGGTTGCAATTTTAATAAGCAAGAAAGTACATTTCTCAGCATCAAATGTTATTTCTGACACTAATGGTAGATATTTAATCATAACTGGTACTATTTGGCACACACCTGTAATATTGGTTAATGTATACGCTCCCAACTTTGATAACGCTGCATTTGCCAATGGTTTGTTCGGAACAATCCCATCTCTGAACACTCATCTTTAAATTTTTGGGGTTGACCTGACCTGTTCTGTTTCTCCAATTTTAGATTGCTCCAATCTCACTACAACGTCCCCGTCTGCCATGTCTAAAACCTTTTCAGATTTTATGGCTCAGAGTAGTTGTGTGGATCCCTGGAGGTTCCAGAACCCCCAGGCTAGACAGTATTCTTTTTTCTCGCATGTGCATCATTCCTTTTCCCGTATTGACTACTTTTTGATTGACAGTACGATGCTTCCCTGGGTGACGTCGTCTGAATACTTACCCATTGTCATCTCAGATCATGGTCCTGTTTCCCTTGACATCATTCTATCGGCGCAGCCTTGTACCCCTCCCTGTTGGAGATTTAATTCCCTTCTCTTGTCTGATGCTGACTTCTGTTCTCTTATCTCTTCCTCCATTGATGACTTTCTTGTTTTGAACCGGACAAGCTCAACTTCTCACTCTCTACTCTGGGAAACTCTTAAGGCCTACCTTAGAGGGATCATTTTTTCTTACTCCTCCTACAAAAACATAACCCACAGAGCCAGGCTGGAGGAACTCTTTAGAGTCATTCTTGAATTGGATCGGCAATATGCCCAGACACTGTCCCCGGAACTGTACAAACAACGCTTAAACCTCCAATCAGAATTCAATCTCTTGTCAACTACAGATGCGGAGCAATTACTTTTGCACTCACGAGCTACCTATTACGAGCATGGAGACAGGTCGAGCCGTTTGTTGGCACACCAATTGAAACGTTGTGCTGCTTCCCGGCTAATTCCCCAAATTACTGATGCCTCTAATAATTTAATCTCTGATCCTAAAGAGATCAATGAAACCTTTAGGTCCTTCTATTCCTCCCTTTACACTTCAGAGTTTCCATCAGACACAGCTACCATGGCTAGATTTCTTGGTTGCCTGGAGACCCTCACTGTTGATCCTGACTCAGCAGCTGACATGGACTCTCTTCTTAATCTTGAGGAAGTTACTGCATCCATCCGGTCAATGCAAAGTAACAAAGCACTAGGGCCCGATGGGTTTCCAACTGAATTCTTTAAGAAATTCCATAATAAGTTAGCACCCCTGCTCTTATCAGTTTACAATGAGTCACTGGAACGTGGCTCGTTACCACAGACCTTAACTCAAGCATTTATATCACTCAAAGAGAACGACCCTATTTCATGCTCCTCTTATAGGCCACCATGTCTGATTAATGTTGACGTGAAAGTGCTGGCGAAGTTGTTTTCAAACTGCCTGGAGGTGGTTTTACCAGCTATTATTTCGTAGGAGCAAACTGGTTTTATTAAGGGGAGACACTCCTTCTCGAACATTCAGACACTTTTTAATATTATTTACTCCCAAAAAGTCTCTGCTTCTCCTGAGTTGATAGTCTCCCTGAATGCTGAAAAGGCTTTCGACAGAATTGAGTGGGGGTACCTATTTGAAGTTCTTAAGAAATTTGGATTTGGGGATAAATTTAACTCTTGGATACGTCTTATGTGACTCTCCCTACGCCAGTGTCTCCACCAATGGCATCCGTTCTAAGTACTTTGCCCTGGAACGGGGGACTAGACAAGGCTGCCCTCTTTCCCCACTTGTATTTGCCATAGCTATTGAGCCTCTGTCGATAGCCTTGCGAACATCTACCTCTTTTCAAGGCATCTCGCGGGAATGAGTTGAACATAGGCTTTCACTATACGCCGATGACCTTTTACTCTATGTCAATGACCCTGTAGCCTGTCTACCCCATGTCCTTTCTTTACTGGAAGATTTTGGCTCCTTCTCAGGCTACAAACTGAACCTTCAGAAAAGTGAATGCGTTCCGGTTAATCCTGCAGCACAACAGCTACATCAGGCAGATTTGCCCTTCCAATTCAGCCACACTGGTTTTGTGTATCTTGGAGTGAATGTAACCCGTACCCTATCCTCTCTTTTTTCAGCAAACTTTGCCCCTCTCCTTACACAAATTAAATCAGATATCCATAGATGGGGTAGCTTACCACTATCTCGTATAGGAAGGATTAATGCTGTAAAGATGAATATTCTCCCCAAATTTCTTTATCTATTTAATTCTATTCCACTGTTTTTACCTAAACCATTTTTTAAATCAATCAATCGGCCTGTTACCACGTTTATTTGGGGAGGAAGTAGATCCTTACTCCAGAACTGCACATTCAGTGGTGGGCTGGCTTTACACAACTTCTTGTATTATTACTGGGCTGCCAATTTCCATAAAATGTAATTCTGGCTACAAACACCTGACACCCCATGGTGCCACCTTGAAGCACAGTCAAAGCACTTCTACATCCCTCCCTGCCCTAATTTGCTGTTCCTTGCCAACATCCCCCTCTCGCTACACCTGCAATCCAGTGGTACTCTCAACACTTAAGATCTGGTACCAATTTCGACATCATTTTAAATTCTCTTCCCCATCCACCATGGGCCCCATCAACAATAATCATGTGTTCCCTCCAGCCCTAATTGATAGTGCATTTTCACTTTGGTCAAGGAAGGGTATCAGGTCATTTAATGATCTGTATGACAATGGTAACTTTTCTAGTTTTCCCGATCTGGCTTCTAAAAACTCTTTACCACCATCTCACTTTTTCCACTACCTTCAAGTTAGACATTGTGCCTCCTCACTTTTTTCCGGCTTCCCAGCTCAGCCATCCAATCAACCCTGGGATGGGTTATTAAGTCTAATGCCTCGACAGAAAGGATTGATCTCTCTATTTACGTATAATGTCGCTGGACCAATTTTCTACCAACAAGTCTAAGGCAGCCCGGGAACAGGAGATTGGCTATGAGTTTACCCAGGAGTGGTGGGACAGAGCAATCATCAGAGTGTGTTCCACCACTTCTTGTGCTTGGCTGGACCTTATACAATTTAAGGTTGTACATAGAGTCCACTTTACCAAATCCAGATTGGCTAAAATATACCCCGGCATTGAGAATGAGTGTGATAGATGTCACATGTCGCCATGTGACCTTACCCATATGTTCAGCGATTGCCCAAACACTACTGGAAGTCAATTTTCAAAATTTTGTTAAAAGTCCTTGGTATATGCCTGCAACCATGCCCTCTTTTGGCTGTTTTTGCTGTCCCAAAAGACCCCTCCTTTTTAAACCCTAAAAATACCGATGTGGTTGCTTTTGCGCCTTTGCTGGCTCGACGTAGGATCCTCCTTAATTGGAAATCTGTTCACCCTCCCTCTGTCTCTCATTGGCTCAGTGAT
>JAODLL010002808.1:0-12136 GCA_026546735.1 Forbesichthys agassizii | reverse complement strand
CCTTGGGGGTCTGGGGTATGTTAATGTGTAGGCTCGTTCTGTCAATATCTTCGGGGTTCCATTCTCTGACTGAGATTAAGGTGGCTGGAGAGCGGGTCTGGGGTCCCAGGGGGTTTGTGTTTTGGGGATGGTGGGTATGGGAGTACCGATGTTTGTTTGTGATTGGAGGGTTGGGATGATGAGTGTAACATGAGTGGTGTTATTACTTTTTTTTATTTTTTTTTATTTTAGATATATTGTATTGTTTTTACTCATTTTGTATTGTTTTTAACGACGTTGTAGTGTGAAGCACTTTGTGTTACACGAATTTGTATGAAAAGTGCTACATAAATAAAGATTGATTGATTGATTGATTGATTGATAAACACCTCCAAATAAGACACGTCACTCGCAGCACGCTGTGTGGAATGGAAGGTAACAATGACCGAAAGCAACAGTCAGCCTTTACGGTCATTGTAAAAGTTGATGTGTAGTGGAAGCCAGCGAAGTTGTACGAGCTGAGATCTATGTTGCCTTTTCAACCATCAGGACTGAGATGTTTTAAACAACAGAGACTTTATATAGATCTATATAATTAAAAGAAGGTGCCCCCATAGCCCCCATAGCATACAGTTGCAAGCTCATTAAATGTCACTTAAGAACGCTTGTCAACTTCGAGCTCAAATCAAAACAATATCCCTCAGTGGCGCCTATATCTTTCCCTGCGCAGAATTGTAACAAATGTCGACCAATAACTGCCATGAGTGAGCCTGATAACGCTAACGAGGGCGAATCACACAGTGAATGTCTATCTAGAGTGGCATCAAAATCGCATGAATTGATTAGACTTTTCAGAGTGAGATCACATTTAAAATAATCAGATATGTATCCGATGTATTACCACATACTGTATGGAAGTGGCCAAAATATCAGATTCCATGTGATTTGTGCTGTTCACTAACCTGACACAACCTGATATCTGTGTATGTTAAGACACATCGATCCGGGGAGCTGTCCATTGAAACGGTTTCAAGAGGGCAGGCGCTTTCAAAAAATACTTACTGCATGTGATTGGACGAACCTGTGAACCATACACAAACACACTTTGTTTACTGGCCTGAATCACCTCGATTTCCAAGTTTTGGAGCTTGCATGTTTTGCATGTGTGGGTTTCCTCCGGGTGCTCCGGTTTCCTAACCTGACATGCCAGAGGAATTGTTGTCACAAGTCCATCTGGGGAGCTGTATATTGAAACTTTGTGAATGGCTGTACTTGGCAGTTGATTGGATAAACCATCTGGTTGTTTTCGCTGTCGGCACCATGGTCAGCATACCTAAACCACGACCGTATAGCTGTAAACATGAGGCTGATTGGAAAACCACACGTATAGCTATAAACACAACACTGATTGGAAAGTTTAGTTGCTACTCTGACACATTCAAAATGATTCCGAGGCTTTCCAGACCAATTCTCACAGCGAAAGAAAACTGAATCTCACGAGATAATGATGGTCTTGCGAGGTTACCAGTTTCCCCAACTATCACAAACATGTTAGGTTCACTCTACAGTCAGTGCCATGTGACCAGTGACCTCTATCTGGAGTTGGTCCCCAGGTGCTGCAGAGTGGTTGCCCACTGCTCCCTTGAGGGATGGGTTAAATAAAGGTAAAGGGGCTTTTATTGTCACATACACATGTAGCGAAATTTGTTCTCTGCATTTAACCCATCCCTCAAAAGAGCAGTGGGCAGCCGCTGTGCAGCGACTATGTGTTTTAAACCGGAGCACCCGGAGGAAACCCACGCAGACACGGGATGAACATGCAAACTCCACACAGAAAGGCCGGGACGACCGGGGTTTGAACCCGGGACCTTCTTGCTGTGAGGCCACAGTGCCCCAATAAATGCAAAGGATGAATGTATCCTGTATACATGTATGTGTATGTGACAATACCTTTACCTTACACCTTTACCATAGGGGTGAAAAGTAATCAGATATGGGCCAGATTGTTTTGCAGTCTGAACTCAGCCTATGTAACATTTGTCCTCTGACATTGAAACTTCTCTTGGTTTCCGTTTTATCCATCTGTTATCAGTTCTTTCTGTCCGCTGCTTTTTGTCTCACACCAGGTTCATCTGTTTTTTCTGTGTTCTTTGTGCGTTCACTTCTCTCAGCGTAATTGTGCCAAACGGAGGATGTAACACCGTGACAGACATCCTGCATGAACATCTTAGATGAAAATGTCAAACTCGTTGTTGTATGTAATTTGCATCTCTACATACTGCTAATAGCTGACACATTTGTACTGTGCAAAAGTTCACAGCATTTAGTAGTGTGTGTTTTTTTTGCTTTTTCACAAAATAACATTGAGCACATCAATGACATACAGAGAAAGGCCATTACACTGCAGATTACACAGGCTGTTTGTCTTTGCATGTTTGTGTGTGGTTGTGCTTTCAAATTTAAATACATGTTTTTATTTATCCATAACAACAATGCCACAACAATAATTAAACCAGACTAAAATTAGTCCTGGACAGAGTCCCTGATCTTTTTTTTGCCTTTGTAATATTAGTTACCATTTGTTACTTACTGTACGTCAGTGTTTTTTCCTGTTACTGACATTATCCTGGTCTTAATTAATAGTTGCTCAAGACCATCGAGATGTCCCGGCTAATATGGGACAGTTGGCAACTTTAGACAGTACATATATAAAAAAAGAGAAATATTAATACGTGATTTGTACATTTTTCATGGGGCACCTGTTTGTGAAGTTTAGCAAGTAGAATTCCCCCCAAACATCCATTATTTATTAGGTCTTTAAGTGCCCAGGGCCTTTACTACACCGAACTGTATTGTCTAATATCCTGTATTTCAAACGAGACACATGGTGGCTGAAAGGAAGTAGAACATGCACAAGTATTCCTAGAATGTTTCCCGGTGATAACAACAACCAGCAGGAGATCATACATTTCAAACAGGCTGTAGCTCAGTAACACATTGGTTGGGACCCCTCTTATCGCAACAGGTAGACATCCCAGCATGCCACACTTCACCCACACGCACACGCACCAACATGCATTTAAACAAAATGCATCTATAAACAATGCATACTGGGGCATATGTGCATACAGGGGACACAAGTGTCACAGGTTCTCTCACAGACACGCATACACCACCCGCACTGCAGTGCGAGCGATTGCACGCGAGCGCCTCGCTTCTGCACATTAAATAATTCAAGAGTCACATCTCTACCCCCTCTATTCCTTGCTCATGCTCACATTCACTCTGCATCAGATTCTTTTTCCCATCTAACATTTCTCCTTCCTAGTCATCACTCCCTCTCTTACCACCCACCAACACACTATCTAGCCCACTTCTCTGGCATTAGCAGGCAGCGGATATTGACTGAACTGATGTAAAATGCTAACCAGGCGTCACCACGCCACATGACAGACACAATGCATATTCCTTTGACCGAGGTGTTCACACAATGTTGTGGCAGTCTGAGTCCCTCTTCTCTCACTCAGACAAAACTAAACCAGCACGCACGCCCACACACATACACACAGAAATCAGGTGTGAGCCCTGGTCTAGGCCCTAGAGATGATTATGACTTTTAAGGTGTTATATGTTATTGTCAACATTAATATAGCAGCAAACAACTATTTTCTAAGATATGGTGGCGTAATGGCATCTTACTGAGCAGAGATCACACTCCCTGTGTGTTAATATAATCTGAGTTTCTCTGTTTTCCTATTGCGGTGCGTGGCACACAAAGCATTTGTTTTGATCTGAGATGCTGGTGATTAGTGTGACATCTAGTGTCAGAAAATATCATACAATAATAAATAGTTTATTATTCATTTCATGTTGTGGAATGCAACTAATTCTGTCATCTTGCCAGAAAGGGGGTTCTTTCTCACCTTAAGCTCCAAGGTCAAATGTACATTCTTCTGTTCTTGTGTTCATCCTTAATGTACATTCATCATTGATATGCAGCCTACTGTATATGGCTTGTGATTTGGTTCCCCCCTCATGCGCATTAATATCAATGTTAATGTAAATGGGGGCAAGCAAGGAAACGGTGCGATTATATACTATTCCAAATTACAGTATAATGAATGTGCTATGTTGATCACATCACGTAACATTATACTATTTATTGCACCTGCAAACTAGTGATGCATTAAATACATTGCCAATGCTTGTGTATTGGTACCTAAACTAAATATATAATGTAACACAAGTGTTTTCTCTCCATGAAAAGGGGCCAAGGTCTTTTTCAGTTGGCGTGCATGTGGTCTTCAGTCCCACCTGACCACAGTATGGGGGCTTTGTTTGACTGACGCCGGGTCACAGAGACACTTGACCTGGTGAATGCTGGCGGTCGGAGGGCAACAGTGGGCATTCAGACTTCGTGACCGGAACCCCAAAAAAGGAGGAGGAGGTGTGGGCTGCTGCCTTCCAGGCTCCTTTGAGTAAACAGCTTGGTTAGCTGAGGGTGGTGGAGGAGACTCCATATAACAGGCTGTGGCTGCAGATGTAGGACACACTGGAGAGACGCACGCTCTGTCAATGCAGCTGGAGTAGTTTAGTCAGGTTAATACAAGGCCTCTCTTCATGCTGGCTGAGCTTGGGGAAGCCTGTTTATCCTGCCTACATGTCGCTGCTTATGTTTTGTTTCTCTGCGCGGCTATGGTGGGGGAAGCGGTGGACAAGATGTGAGCCAATGAGCCGCTGTACACTCAGGTGTGGAAGGGACATGCATCTTCAAACCATACACACAGTTTGGAACACTAGTTTCAACCACAAGGGCACATCCAGTGAAGTGTAGGCCTATCAAATACAAATCACAATGAAGTCATTTTAAGGGCTCACATTACCCAGGCGTGTACTACTATTAGCCCCTCTCCCTACAGCCAAAATTCACATACACTGTGTTTCAAATGTAGGAAACACAGGCACTCTCCCCATAGAGAGACACCCTCCCGACAAAGAATTAAATATTGGGGTCTGACTGGTCCTTGCCTGATGGAGCACAGCTCTGTCAAAAGGGGGACACCCCCCCTTTTCCAAAGAAGTCTTTTGCTATTTTTCAGCCGATGGAGGCCAGACCTCAAAGTCCTCCACACCTAACGGTCAATAGGACATTATAAAAATACATTGTTACAAAGGAGAACAAACCATTATGTCATGTTTAGTGTCCATACATGATAAATTCACTAATTCACTGGAATGTACTGAATACTTGCCATGATACCTGATTCATAACAAGTTAAAAGACTGTAATTAAAACCCCTATGCTAGAGTAGTGCCTTTCCACAAGTAGGTGTGAAAGTCATTTAAATGATGCGCTCTCCCGCTTTTGTTCTTTTAATGTGTGTTCATACCAGTGACAAGCGGTGATAATTCGTCAGGACAGGCAGTGTCTTTTTTTTATAACTTCAATACAGGCTGAGGCACTCGGGTTAGTACAGACTACAAACACAGGAAAACAAAGATACAGATGTGCTTAGACGAGTAGGCCTAGTAGATACTCTCCACTACGAATGAGAGAGTGAGCGAGCCATGGAGGAGCGAGACCGAGAGAGTGAGAGCGAGTGACAGCTGGATAAATAACCTAGCAGTATTATAATTACCCAAGTTTTGCCTGCTGGTGGTCACCAGCCGGCCGTAAAAGAGGCTGCCTTAAGCCACACACGACAAGGCAAGACAACAACGCTCCCGCCAGCGACCCTGCTCCAACCGCTGCAGCAAGCTGAACCAGGGACATACCCGGCAACCCGGGCTGACTACGCAACAGAGAGAGGGCCGAGCCACGGCAACCCAGTCCCAGTGACGACAAGAGGGAGAGAGCAAGAAAAGCATGCCACGGCCGTCACCCACCGACATGAGGCAACTGCGACCAACAAAGACGCAGAGAGAGAGAAGAAAGCGGCAAACTAAGCACCGAGCCCCAAGCCATCCGCCTGCTGATGTAACGCGGCCACCGCTAACACGGCCAACAGGCCATACCCATCACACCAAGAAAAGGGGGGGAGCTACACTGAGCCATCCAGCTCCCATGCTGGCCAACTAGCCCACGTGGGCCAGGACAAGCAGGCATCTGAGACTTGTGACGACCCTGCCCTTTTCATTTCAGTTACAGGCTCTTAGGCTCGTCAGTTAAAGCAGAAACACCTGTGTGGCTGGTACATAAGAAGATCCAGTCTCACTTTCTAGAGCTAGAGTCATGACATATCGGCTTGTAGCTCACTAGCTGACTTACTCTGACATATGCACTCTGTTGATACGGTATTTATAAAAAAATATATATTGATACGCTAGTTCAATACAAAATAATGTAATCTTTGGGAATATATGTTGTTTGTTACAATCCTTGAGCCATGGTTGTAACAGACTGCCCTGCAGACAATTATAGCAAGCCAAGCAGCTGCTTAACACGTGAACCTATATATCCATATTTCTGTTGTTATGCGCTGTATAGCATCAGACTGTATTTCCCTATTGACTCATGTTAAGATGTTCCTTACAAAAGGGGTCAAATTAACTATGCAGATATTCCAGTACATTTTAGTGCGTCTGTATAAATATTTACTCCTCGTTCTTATATTTATGTAGATTTAGTGTGTGTTTGTATGTCTAATTGAACTATTTTTACATACGGGATGTCGTCTTTGCTTGTAGAACACCAGACTATACAATCAATCCTCTTAAAACGTCTCACGCCTACAGAACATTATTATTAATATTATATAAGAATAATTATGATAACTTAATGTTACAAATATAACCTAGCTAAGGGTAAGATAATATAAGCTCTGTTATGCCTACAAATAACAGTGGTGCCTCAAGGAATATATGAAATTATGATAATTAATAAATCCAAAATGTATTAATATTTGAGATGTAATGATATTCTGAACCATAAGTAACCACAACCCGCTACACAAACATAAACTGTGAGCTGGGAAATAAATGTGTTTCTGTGGGCCATTGCAATTAAGGAGTGTATTTAAAAAGATACACTATATACAGCAGTGGCTTTCATTCCATACGTATTTTTCCTAGTGTTACATTTTCACTTTTTATTCTCACACATCACTGCGGTTTTGAATTTACACTTCCAGTCATAGTATTGTCACTGCCACTCAATGGAAAGCAATATTGATACATTCAATTACAGGTACATTTTCCAAGCTTCCTAGTTTTATTTGAGATATTGTGTGATAAAATCAAGACATGCGACAAGGAATGTCATAAATGAGGACATGACTATTTATATCTGGACACATAGTGGCTCGCTCACTATTAAAGTTAATACATTGTGAAATAGACTGGATGAACCCAGATGAAAGCCACTGTTGCTTATTGAGCCCATGAGTTTCAGCCATAAAGGGGTGATTCAAATATAGAGAAAGGGATAATGAAGGAATTTTTAGCATTTTGACAGCACAGATTTCATAAAACATGTGGAAACAGCCTCGGGTGAACCACCCTGATATTACAAGCTCTCCCTGTGTAATTTGCTACGCGTTGCTTCCACTCCAGGAACTCTCAGTTTAAACTGACAGTCGGGTAGAAAACCACCAGCCAATCCGAATCCAGGTGGATAGTTCAGTTGGTGCCAACAGCAATCAAGTTCATCATCCCCATGTGGGTCTTGTTCTGATTAGGCAGACCAGTTAGCTGCTAATGACTTCATTGAAACCTATTGACACCATCTGGCTGACAGTTCCAAATACTGATTTAACACAGCAAATCAAGGAGGCAGAGATGAAAAGAAATGTGTTTTAACCAGGCAACCATGAAATATGTAACCTTGTCTGCTTTCTCTGTTCTGAATGGATGTAATGCAGTATGTGGTTTAATCACCTTACAGTCTCAAAGTGCTGCACAGGCCCACATTTCACATGGAAACAAACAACACCCCCTTTAGCTTTTTCCTTCCATGCCAGCGGCGCGCTTCACAAGCGAACGACTCCCGAGTCCATTCTCAAAAGCGTGGTATCAGAGAGGTGAATGTACAAACGAAGGAAATGCCATGCTGAATTATTTTACACTCGCCGGGAAACACACTGAAGGTTGAAGTGAGTTTGTATTTAAAAGGGGACCCGACTGGATGCTTTTCCACTGTGGGGAGAGTCACGGCTGACTGCTTGGTCTGAATGGAAGAATTATTTCTTCCTTAATCTTCAGTGCCACCTATCCGGACACCTGACCCACACATTTATTGGCGCTGGGAATCCCACTCTGTTCTGAGAGAGAGAGAGAGAGAGAGAGAGAGAGAGAGAGAGAGAGAGAGAGAGAGAGAGAGAGAGAGAGAGAGAGAGAGAGAACTCTCATCTATGAAAAGACTTGTTGCTACCCACACAATGAAAACAATATCTTGTTTTCATATGACGTCATTGCTGTGGTGCAATGTGAGAAAAACCTCTTACCCGTGTCAACCAAAACTGTGGAATACCTTGGGACTGAGGTTGTGGACCCAACTGCTACCAAAATGTTGTATGCATCCATACTTTTGTATGCTTTTATATGTTATTCAGTCTTGTGCAGAAGGATGTCTGGAGGACAAGGTAGTTGCTAATACCTACTGCCTCAGTAGCAGGCAATATCTCCAATCAGTTGAGAAATGGCTCCTCTTCATCAGAACATAGACTGTATTACGATTTATTGTTTATCATTCTCTTGCAATATCCTCCAAAGTACCACAGCAAAGCTTTCGTCAATCTCGTCCATTCTGCTTTTCACTTTCTGACAGCCGCGTCCCCTTCTTCTTTAAATGTATTTTACATTTTTTGTGCATTATTGGAATCAACAGATGTTACCTGGCAGTTAAAGGTTGCCCATAGGGGCTTTAATTTTGAGTATTGACTAAAGATAAAAATGGTTGGAAAGGACTATTGTGTAAAATTGCAAAAAGCATACCCTGCAGCATACTGTATGGGTTGCATATTTTCAATTTTTAGCTAATCACATCTAAGGTTTGCTCTGGTGTAGCCTACTGCTGACAGAAGAACAGAAGTATCTAATGCTGTGACATACAAATGTGTTTGCTATAATTGAATGTAATTTACTAATGTACATTTGTAAGTCAATGTGGATGAAACTGTCTAAATGTCATCAATTATTTCTCGCTTTAGCTCAGAAAGAACACTTGCATTGAGGACATAATGAAAGAAACACATTCTGCACAGTTTACATTTTACACATAACCTTGTAATAGATGGACTGACAGATGGCATGCAGATGTTTTATGCAATTTTGCCACAACCCTGTTTGTTTATGAGAAACTGTAAATTTGTCATATAGGGAGCCTGAAACCTGCAATCACTTTCATAAAGTCCAACATTCTGAAATAAATTCACTGTCAATAATTTATTAGTTATCCCCTCAATTCAGTGTGGTGGTTGTGTGTCAGCACAAGTATTGGTTAAATGCACTGCCATTAAGATGATGAAATTAATCACTATGAAATTAATGTATTACATACAGTACATCAATGCCACGGTAATTAGCTCATTTTGGTCAGGAGTGTCTTGGTATAGGGCTTGTGTTGTTTATTGCTATTGCACTTATTTTTAAATCTAATTTGTTTTATTTGTGCAGTTGAAATGTATGTGGTGTCACTTGTTGTTATGACTTATTCACAATCCTTGTCAGTTGCCTGATCTATTCTAACAAAGAAAATGTGACAGCTCTCCATTTGGCCTTAATGCATTTTTCATTACGGTGGAGGACAGAAAGGTCTGGTGGGGGGCACAACTTGGAGCACAAAGGGTGCACATCCAAGTTTGGGGGGGGGCGGGTCCGGGAGTCCGGGATTTCGCTTTTGCTGGCTTTGAGGGACTGAAGCTTAACAGATTTTAACCATTTCTCAATTCTTTATGTTTACTGGTCGAGGATTCAGTATTGGAGGTTCTGGAAGGTGTGTCGTGGATTGGATTATTTAGTGTTTCTGTGATGTCGTCTCCGGGGTTCCGCTTATGGTGGCGGCATGGTGGTACATGGTTGGTGGGCTGGATTATGTGTGGGTGTGTGCCCTGGCCTGCAGTGCCTGGGGGTTTAGCTGGGGGGAGCTGGTCCATTTAGTCACCTGCACAGTGTCTGTGTTCAGTGATGCCCTCCTGGTGCCACATCCTTGGGGGTCTGGGGTATGTTAATGTGTAGGCTCGTTCTGTCAATATCTTCGGGGTTCCATTCTCTGACTGAGATTAAGGTGGCTGGGGAGCGGGTCTGGGGTCTCTAGGGGTTTGTGTTTTGTGTTTTGGGGATGGTGGGTATGGGAGTCCCGATGTTTGTTTGTGATTGGAGGGTTGGGATGATGAGTGTAACATGAGTGGTGTTATTACTTTTTTTAATTTTTTTTATTTTATATATATTGTATTGTTTTTACTCATTTTGTATTGTTTTTAATGACTGTAGTGTGAAGCACTTTGTGTTACACGAATTTGTATGAAAAGTGCTACATAAATAAAGATTGATTTATTGATAAACCATTATAAATTACATTTGACATTGATGCAGATAAAGTAAATAGCAAAGTATATTGCCCACACGGGCATGGTTTAGGCGTGAAGACGGCAACTTGAAAACAACTAAAAAACAACAATGACGGGTCTTACAAAGGTTAACGAATGATGCAATATAGCATCAGTTTCATTAGAATTTTATTTAAGAGCAAAGGCTTCTCTCAATGGAAAATATGCTTCTCTTTTCCCAACCTTTCTACTGCAAGAGTAGATAACAACAGGCTCTGCTGGTTCACAGGTTCGTCCAATCACCTGTGTAGTATTGTTTTGAAAGTGCATTCCCTTTTTAAACAGTTCCAATGAACGGCTCCCCAGATGGATGTGTCTAACAGACACAGATATATGGCTTGTCAGGTTAAATTAACATTTAATTATTCAGGCCGCGGTCTGCGGTATTATCGCCATTTTTTTGTTTTTGTTTTGAATGGTCAAGTTCGTTGCGCAGAGCTTCTGAAATATTGTGACTCTTGGTCATTTATAGACAACGTGATCTCAGTCCGTGGTGAGACAATTGTGCAACATTATAGGCTTTCTACCAGTTTAGTAGGCTCATTAGTTATCACGTGTAACTTTGTTCGGCAGATGTTGGGCCAAAATATCAGATGGGAAATATGACTAATTAATTATTAATTAAAGTATATTAAATAGCCTAAGTTCAAAAGCCTATGGTGCGCCAAGCGTAGCCTACGGTACACCGCCTTGATTTTATAGCATGTAGACAGAAAGACGTAATGCGGTGATGGCAGTTTTGGTTTAACAACCCGAAAGATTAGGGGACAACATATTCCATTTTCTTTCCCACACAAAATGCAGATATGTCCCAAAAGAATCACTCCAGTGTGTCTGCGATGCACGATGCGCTTCCCAGACTAAGTACACAGCACTTTACTAAACTGTATTACTGTATTAAAGTGCTGTAAAGCGTAACGTCTGAGTGTCGTAAATACATACTCCTAAATGCTACAACCATGGATATATTACCGTATTGGTTTGAATATAAGACAGTGTTTATTTTCTTTAAATGCGTCTTAAAAAGTAACATCGTCTTATATTCGGGGTCTAGACAAATGGCGTACATTACTTGTAAGATAGTTTTTGCACTCATCTACTGTGCCTCGCTACTAGCATACAGATGCATGAAATATGGAAAGACAGTGATCGTCTTGAACAAAGCGGCTCAAAAGCAGGTCAAGTTAAACAACTGAGGAGGAGTTACAATGCTAATTTTAAAATCATTGTGATTAATGCAGCAAAGTCATCAAACAACTCTCAAGCAGCCAAGAAATCTGGTGTCACTGAATGCAATGGTCAAAAGATGGAGAGCACAAAAAGACCGACTTAGAAATGCAAACAGTCTTACTGTGTTCCAAAAAGCGTCCGCTTCCAAGAGATTGGCAGGGGAGTGTGTAAATACGTGACTGAAAAACTTAATTAAGGAATTCCCATAGAGCGGTCATTCAACTTAAGGCACTGGGAATCGCCAAAGAGCTAATTAACCACTGATGTGGTATAAGAATGTTCAAAAACAGTACAGCAAGTTTTATATAATGTATTTTTAGTATAATTAATTGTTAACATTTGGTATTCAAAATGTGTTTTCCCAGATTCTTGAAAAGGGGGGG